>CABHPH010140102.1:27009-41991 GCA_902168325.1 Peromyscus nudipes
AAAACCAAAAAAAAAAAAAAAAACCTACATGAATTGACCTGTATTTTTCCTTACAAAGCTTTTAAAAATCCATTTTTTATATCAGCGACTGCTAATCTAATAGAGTAAGTTAGAGGTATTCTACTGATTCAATTATCTGGAAGCCTGTGTATGTGAAATTGGCAGCCTTTCTTCCTTAAAATTTGGGAGAATTTATTTGCTGATGAATACATTTAGGACCAGAAAACTTTTTTTTTCTGGTGGAAAATTTAACTGTATACTTCATTTCTTTGTTATATAAGTCTATTCAATTACACGCTGCTCCTTGGTTGAGATTGCTAGTCTGTAGTGTTCAAATATTTGCCTAGTTCATTTTGTTTGTCTAATTTATTGGCATACAGTTACTCATGACATTCTATTCTCATTATCTATAGATGTATAGTGATATCAGTTCATTCTGATGTTGGCAAGTTATTTCTTTTCTTTCCTAATCAAGTAGGGGACAAGTTAATTTATTTTGTTCATAGTGTCAAATAACCAGCGTTCTGATATCAGCTTGCCCTGTGTTTTTGTGTGTCCTTGCCTGGGTCTTTACTTTCCTAACTCATCTACTGTGCTTCACTAGTTCTTATTTTATGCTTACTAGGGTGGAGTCTGTGGCAGATAATTTGGGTTTTTTTTCCTTGTTAAGATAGACATGTAGTGCCACAGACTATCTCAGGGTTACTTTACCTGCATTCCACTGTTTACGAAACCACAGGATTATCTTTTGTGTCCTATGGGTTGCTTAGAAGTGTGTCTACAAATATTTTGCAAATGTACATTCTTTTTTTTTCTGTTTTCTTGGTGTGCTTCACTTTGGGTAGTTTCTACTTCAATGTCTTTAGGCTACTGATTTTTTTAAATCATATTCTGTTTTCCATTTATTCCATTGAGTATATTTTTCACATCAAAACATTTAGTTGTCAGTGCTACCAGTTAATTTGGGTCTTTTTTTGTAGTATTCACAGTTTTAAATGTCTAGCTTCTTGAATATATGATTGTTTTCTTGTCCTCATCCATTCTATCACATATTTAATTGTTTTTTATTATTCTATTTTCTAGCATGTTGACAAATTTTTATTAAATATAGGGCATTTTTCAATTCCTGCAAATATTGAGTTGTATTCTGTAAAGTTTGGTTAGCAATTAGAAAAATCAGTCCTGGCCCTGCCTGAGCTAAACTGAGCCCCAAGGAGCTTAACTGGATATCTTCATGAGCTACAATGTTTTTGGGTTTACTTCTGGGAGCAGGAACCCACCCTGTGTGAATTCAAAGGACTCTTCCATTGTTCTTTTTTTTCTTTTTATTTATTCTTCTCTCATAGAATATATCCCAGCAGCCTCCCCCTCCCACTCTTCCCCTCCCATCTCTCCTCTTCCCCAGATCCACTGTTCCTCCATTTCCATTCATAAATGATCAGGCCTTCCAGGGATATCAACCCAACACAGCGTAACAAGATGCAGCAAGACTAGGTACAAACCCTCATATTGAGACTGGATGAGGCAACCCAGTAGGAGGAAAAGGGTCCCACAGGCAGACCGTGGCTCTTTCCTGGGCTCAGGAAGTTCATTTGTGTGCATACCCTAACACTTAGCTGAAGACTTGGGGACTCTCTAATTACTTAGAAATTTTATTCACTGTGTGTGCTCTTTGCATGCATTTGAGGGGGATAGGCAGGTCAGATGCTGACCTGTCTTTCTCAATTGCTCACCACTGTTTTTTAAACTTTTATTTTTCTCTCATACCTTACATTCCTACCTCAGTTTCCCCTCCTCCCACGCCTCCCAGCCCCTTCCTCCCCTCCCCTCTCCTCCTCCATTTGAGCAGGCCTTCTGGGAATACTCACCAAACATGGCATAACAAGTTACAATAGGACTAGGCACAAACCCTCATATCACAGCTGGATGTGGCAACTCGGTAGGTGGAAAAGGGTCCCAAAGGGTCCAAAGTGTAAGTGAGAGTGTCAGCGATACCCTACTCCCATTGCGGGGGGCGGGGGGTCCCACAAGAACACCAAGCTCCACAACCGTAAGGTTTATGCTGAGGACCTAGCTCAGACTCCATGTTTGTCACTAGTCTCTGTGAGCCCGACGCGCCCCGCTTAGTTGACTCTGGGCTGTCCTCTCATTGGCTGTGGGTCTCTGCATCTGCTCCCATTGGTTGCTGGATGACACTCCTCTGATGACAACTGGGCCAGACACCGATCTATGAGTACAGGGGGATGTCATTAGGAATCATTTCATTGACTTTTTTTTTTGTGTTTTGCCACTTCCCACCTTGTTTTTTGAGCCAGGGTCTCTCATTGAACCTGAAGCTTATGGACTGGGTAGGGCTGGCCAAAGAACTCCCACCAGTCTCTGCCCCGTTTCCTCTTCACTTCCCCTGCCGGAGTCACAGGCACACTGCCATGCCTGGCTTTCTAGGGATCAGAACTCAGGTCCTCATGCTTGCACAGCAAGAACTTTGCCCACTGAGCAATTTCAGCCCCAAGGGGCCTTTATGGATCCACAGAGCACATGTGTGCATACTCTTCTCCCCACCCCCCACCCGCCCCCGCTCTGGACTAGAGTTTTGTGTGTCCTTTCCTTGACTCTGTGTTATTGAAGTTGCAATATGAAGTTAAGCCTGGGTTCCTCTTCCCTGCAAAGAGATTAAAGAGCTAACAGCAAGCTGGAGGCAGTTGTTGGATTTATGCCATTTATCTTTCTTCCATTAACACCCACTGTCTCCATATATTTATCTGTTATTTTCATTGTTTTTGATTGGATGCTAAGCCTAGATCCTGCTATTCCAGCTTTGCTAGGAATAGAAATTTAAGCCATAATAATTAAATGCAAAAATCTTGTCTCAGATTTGGAAATTTTCTGGGCATATAGGTGAACAGATTTTGTGTGTGTGTGTGTGTGTGTGTGTGTGTGTGTGTGTGTGTGTGTGTGTACTCATCTACTAGCTAAAACTTGTAATCAAAAAGTCAATGTTTAATGAAGCTTTCATACTGACAGCCGCTGTCACAACAACGAAAAGTGTGAGGTACTAGATAAATAAGTTCCCGGCCACAGCTCTGGGAAGTGACATTGGCCTCTTGCCTCAGTCTGTGTTGTGGCTTGTGTTTGCCTGTTTGTTCTTTCTGCTGCTGATTTTTTCTGCAGACAGCACTTTGCCCTCCTTTGGAGCCATTCTAGTGTTCCTAAATGCAAAGACATTGTGATGTGCCTGGATGCATTTTGTGCAGACATAAGTTATGGTGCTGCTTGCCAGGAGTTCAAAGTCAATGACTTAATTCATGTTAATAAGGTAGCTTTCAACAGAAACATGCAGGGAACAAGTTTACACATTTATCACTTGATTAAAATGCTGTGATTAAAGGTCATAGAAACTTAAACCTTATATTTCTCTAAGGAGCAAAAGTTCAGTATTTATTAATTCAGTGTTTGGGACAAATTTATAGAATTGCTGTTCTACCAAGAAACTATGAATTCAAAACTTAAAGGATGGCTTTATTTTTTAAAATTGATTCTGTGAGAATTTTGTTCAATGTATTTTGATTGTATAATTTAATACTATGTTGGTTTATAAAAATAATAGTGCCAGGTTCTCCTGCTAGAACTCATGAGATGTCTAGCCACAGGTTCTTGGCCCCAGGACCCAATAGCAGTGCTAGGTGTGGGTTTCATCTCACGAAGTGGCCTTAACTACAATCAGAAAGTGCTTGGCTACTCCCCTGACCGCCATGCCATTATTGTACCAGTGAGCATGCCATGCCAGATCGGTTGTTATTGTAGCAAAGGGTACACAACCGGGTAAATTTGCTAATTGGTAATATTTTCTCCTCTGGAATTGTGCACAGCACCTTCTATTTATGAAAGCTATCCAGTAGGTATTAAGATTCCAAGTGAACACTAGATTGATTTCTTCATGTTCCATGACTTAAATATGTGGTAGATATCCAACAACAGGATCTCACTATTAAGTTCTAGATAGTAACCAAGGGCACTGGCAATAGCCTGTAATGTTTGGTAGTCTATAAGCCATCACTGACCAACAACTTCAACATGGTAACACATTCCTAATACTAGGATTTTTATTTGTTAAACTATGATGTCTAGTAAGAGTATTATTATCCTATTATGGGTTATTACCATTTCAAATCTTTATATGTATTTATGTATATATAAAAAGATTTTATAATAGCAGGTTTCCATATGACTTAAAGAAAAACTCAACCAACAAACTAACCCCAGATTTACAAATACCAACATAGAAACAAAAACAGCATGAAAAAAACCTGTCTAGTTCCAAAAATACAAATTTTATAGTAATGGTTCCTAATAAAAATGACATGGAAGGATATCCAGACAGAAAATTAAAAATAAGGACTATAACTATGTTCAAACAACTCAAAGACAAAGACAAAGAGCTGAAAGAAACAAGGAAATCTGTCTAAGACATGAATACAGAGTCTGAATCCTGAAGAAAACCCAACCGAATGGAAATAAAAACCTCAGTGGAAAGCCTCAGTGACAGACGGATCATGCCAAAAGCAGAGTCGGGGTGGAAGACAAAGTAGAGAAATTGGATAGAGAGGTTGATGAGAGAGTTTTTTCAGATGAACAGAACATGGGAGAGTTTGGGCATAATATAAGAAGAACTAAACTTTGAATTGTGGACATAGAAGAAGGAGAATACCACAGCACACCCACAGAGAATATCTTCAGTAAAATGATAGAAGAAAATATCCCAAGCATAGTGAAAGAGATATCCATCCACGTTTAGGAGACTACAGAACACCAAATTGGACCAAAAGAATTTACTTCCAACATATTATAGTTAGAATCACATTAAAAACACAGAACAAAGAAAAGGTATTGAAAGTTTCAAGAGAGAAAAGTCAAAACCATTTATAAAGGCAGGTGCCATATGCATTTCAAGTTTCAACTGGTACTCTTGTGCCCAGCTGCACTACCTACTGAAATTGAAGGAGAAACAAAGACTTTCCATGATAAAACAGATGAAAGGAATTCATGACTACCCAGCCAGCTCTACAGAGGATACTAGAAGGAATACTTCAATCTAAAGAGAAAGATGAATAGAATACACCCGAGATGTCATAAGGAACAACTAGACAATGTCTAGACACGTAATCAAAAGAGATCTGGAAAGAAAGACCCACAAGATCAACAAGATGACAGGAATTAGCACATAATATTCAATAATAATCATGACTACTAACCATCTCAATTCTTCAATAAAAAGACACAGACTAACAGATCGGATTAGAAAATGAGATCCATCTTTTTGATGGTTCTAAGAAACAAGCCTCATCATCAGTGACAGATAGAATCTCAGGCTAGAACAACAGAAAAGACATTCCAACCAAGTGGAAGTAAGAAACAAGCAGGTGTAGCTGTTCTTTTTTTTTTCTTTCTTTTTGGTTTTTGAGACAAGGTTTCACTATGTAGCTTTGGAGCCTATTCTGGAACTCTATAGTCCAGGCTGTCCTCGAACTCATAGAGATCTGCCTGCTTCTGCCTCCCAAGTGCTGGGATTAAAGGAGTGTACCACCACCGCCTGGCAGGTGCAGCTATTATAATATCTGGCAGAATAGACTTCAAACCAATAGTAGCCAGATGAGTTAGGGTAGTGGATTTCATGCTCATTAAAGAAAAATCCACCAAGAAGCTATTATAGCTCTAAATATTCTCTGCACCAAACACAGGGACACCCGATTTCATAAAAGACATACTACTAGATCTAAAACCACAAATTGATCCCAGCACAGTGAAAGATAAACTCAATACTGCTTGCATTAATAGACAAGTCATAAAGAAAAACTCTGGAGTTAAATGTCATCATAAATCAAATAGACCCAACAGAGAATGTTCCAACTAAATGCTAAAGAATATACATTCTTCTCAGCAGCCCACAGAACTTTTTACAAAATTGGCCACATATTGGGGCATAAAGGAAGTCTTAACACAGATGGGAAAAATTGAAATTGCATCCTGCATTCTATCTGACCACAATAGGATAAAGCTGGACACCAATGGCAGTAGAACCTAGAGAAAGTACATAAATTCACAGAAAGTAGACACACTACTGAATGGTAATGGGTCAAGAAGGAAATCAAGAAGAAAAAACTAAAAATCTCTATAACTTAGTGAAAAAAAAACCCCACAACATACCAAAATCTATGGGGCACAGCGAAAAGGCAGTTCCAGGAGGAAAGTTTATAGTACTAAGTGACTTGATCAAAAATAAAAATTTTAAAAACGAGATTGATATAACTCAGAAAAGAACAACTAACACCCCCAAAAAGTAGATAAGAAGATGGGATACAGAGATGACTCAGGAATACCCAACACCCCCAAAAAGTAGATAAGAAGATGGCATACAGAGATGACTCAGCAGCCCAGAATCAAAAGCAGGGTTTGATTCCCATTGCTGACATGGCAGCTCACAGCATTCTGTAACTCCAGACCCAGGGGACCCAGGTCCCTCTTCTGGCCTCTGTGTTCACCTCGTGAGTGTGGTGCACAGACATAACTGCAGGCGAAACAGCCATACATAAAAAGTAAAAGGCGAAAAAAGACAGGCAAGGGTCATCAAAATCAGGCTGAAATCAATGGAAGAAATGAAAGCTAACGAGACTGACCTTTTACCAAATTAGCCAGAAGAAAGCGAAGACCCAATTAATAAAATTAGATATGCAAAAGAAGCATTACAACAGACACCAAGGAAATTCAGAGAATCACGAGGACATACTAAAAAAAAAAAGTTCCACCAAACTGGAATCTAAAAGAAACTGATGAATTCACAGATATATGACCTACCAAAGCTAAATCAAGGAAAAATGAGTAAGTTGAGCCCTAACATCAAATGAGACAGAGGCACTAAATATAAATCTCCCAACAACAGCAAAAAGTGCCCAGGGCCAGACGGATTCAGCACAGAATTCTGTAAGACCTTTGCAGAACCAACAGCAATATTCAAGTTATTCCATAACATTTTTAAAAGTTGAAAATGTTCCCTTTTCTATGAAACCAATATTACCCTGATGCAAAAACCATTCAAAGACACAACCAGTATCTCTGATGAACATGGACACAAAAAATTCTTAGTAAAATACTTGGAAACCAAACTCAAGGACCCATGAAAGGCACATTGATCAAGTCTGCTTCATTCTAGGGATTTGGGGATGGCTTCACATACGTAAATCAACAAGCAGCATATAAATGGACTCAAGGACAGGAACCAATAGTCATCTCATTAGAGGCAGAAAGGCCATTGAGGAAATCCAGCATCCCTTCATGATGAAAGGCCTGGAGAATCTAAGGATACAGGGACACATTTCAGTCTAACAAAGGCAGTACACAGCATGCCCACAGCCAACATCATGCTAAATGGAGAAAAACTTGAATCATTTCCACTAAAATCAGGAATATAACAAGGATGTCTGGCCCTCCCCAACTCCTGTTCAGTAATAGTACTTGTAAAGTCTTAGAGCAATAAGACAGTAGGAGATAAAGTGATACAAATAGGCAAGGAAGAAGATAAAGGATGTTTTAGTCTATTTTTTAAAGGTAAGTGACATGGAAAAATTTAAGTTCAATTAATCAAAGTATTACCTGTATCAGACTATTTTCCAGTCTATCTGATTACATACAATGCAAAAATGAGCTTTATTCCTGCTGAGCAAGGGTTTTGAATTCATTTTCTCCATGTTCTGACAGGCACACATGCTAGACTCTCCACCAAGCACACAAGCTTTGAGGAACGAGTTTATGAAATCCCAATCCTCCTCAATGATAGGGGCCAGCCACCCATGGAAGGCACAGTCTTCTTATCAGGTAGGCACCTTGCATAGGTGACATGGAATATCTGTTATCATGATAGGTTAAGGGGGCTTTGTTTTTAAAGTGGGATTCAGCAACTATTCACTTGAAAACTTATCCTACCAAATACTGTTCTGCTTTTTAGTTACTTTCTGCAAGTGTGTGGAGGGAAGCTGTTTCCGGCCAGCAGGTAGCCATGATGGGATACCCACGGTGGGCATGGCAGTTGGTATACTTCTGACCACCTTTCTGGTCATTGGTGAGTATGACTTCTAGGAGCCAAGGATTCGTGTTGCTGGCTTGAATGTGAGCTCATTGTATCTTCTTACTTAGGGGTTTCCTGACTTGGGTACTAACCAAGGATATATAACCAGTTAATCATGTTGAAGTGTCCTGGTCAGGAGGTACTATATCAGAAGAACCTCTCCATCTGTAGTTTCAATCCTTGGATTTCCTGCTGACATTTATACCATAAGACTCCTTGTATTAATCAGCCTTTCTTTACTAGTAACAAATACCTGAGATAGTCAACTTGACAAAACGTTTCTTTTTGGCTTGTGGTTTCAGAGATCCTAAGCTATGCCTGATGGGCTTGTTGCTTCAGGGTCCGTGCCAAGGCAGCTCTTCATTGAGCAAAGCTGCTCACCTCCCAGTTGGGAAGAAATGAGAGAGAAAGGGGCTAGGGTCCTACTGTCCCCTTTGAGGGCACGTCTTCAAGAGGGTTAGGGGAGACTCCTGATCACTGAAGTTCTTACCTGGTAATGCTGAAGTGGAGATCAGTGGAACACATTCAAGATTGAAATCCTATCAAGCTTTACACACAAATTGCTGTATTTGGAGCCTAGTTACCAAGCTTTTTTTTCTGAAGGAAAAGGACGTGCAGTCTCTATGCTCTTCTGTGTCAGGCACTGGGCTTGTTGGATTTGTAATGTGATGGGCAAGGCCTGAATGATCCTTTATTCAGAGAGGTCATGGGCCTTCTGCCCATGTTGGAATAGGTAGGAGTGTGGGCTTTGAAGAGAAGATGCTGTGACACCTGAAATGTTGCCGAGTTTTGCTTTGAGTTTGCTGTTGTTGTGGTATTTGTTTGTTTGTTTGTTTGTTTGTTTTATGACTCTGGCTCTTTATAATCCAGAGTGACCACTGCATCACAGCCTTGACGCTCTACCTAGCTGGATAGCAGTCCGCTCTTGTAGCACCTTGCCTCCCACGATAGCCATGCTCTCTCTTTGGCTGTCCTCATAGTGGTTAATTAGAAAGATACTTGAATAGTCATGTGCACATGACTGAATGGCTTAACACAGTCTCACGCTGTCTTCTGGAATAATTCCCATCTCCTCCTTTCTTTAAAGTCTTCTCAGCTATTCCCTTTATATCTAGACAGTTGTTCTCATGTCCCAAGCTGTCATACTGGACTTTAACACAGGGCTCTGAAAGGACTCTCTTTTCCTCATGTTCAGTGTAAACTCCTTATGATATGGGTGACATGGGAAGGCCTTGGCAGCCTGGCTGCTACTCACTTTATCATGCATGGTGACTGGGTGACCTTGAGAGCCACTGTCTGCTGCATATGCTTCATACCAACAGAGATGAATTTCCTTTCTTTTGAGAGAGGGACTTTCTTTGTAGTTAATTCTGGCCCTGAACTCAGGTAATCCTCCTGCCTCAGCCTCAGAGTTAGATATTTGAGACATTATTTACCTAACTCCTTCTGCCTTTATGCCTTTCATTGTTTTTCCTACCCACCTTGAAAGGATTGAGTTCATGCACCAAGTTGCAATTTTTTCACACAGTCTTATTTCCATCATCTTACTCTAAGTTGAAGAATGGGGAGTTTTGAGGATATGTAGAAATAGGATTAACAGGCCTTTTTATGTCATACCCTTATTCTTTTCAGATGGGGGTGTATGAATTATTACAAGACTGTTAGCAAGTTTCTGACCATCTAGTCTTCTCCACCATGGTGCCTCTTGTAATTACTGATGAGCAATTTCTTTAAAGTAACTCCCCCTTTTCCTAGTGGGCTCTGATAGTTCAGATTAGTGCTAAAAAGCACAACGTGATCTTGTCAGTTCAGAGAGGTAGGAGAAATCAGAAAGTGCAGGCAATCTACTCAAGGTCCCTCAGGATGGCTGGCCCTGCTAGGAAGGTACTCAAGGTGTGTGTTTACCACTAGCCCTTACTGTGAAATTGAAATGTTTTTTAAATCATAAAATGATGCATGCTTGGTAGGTACTGTGGAAGTAAGCTCTAATTGGTGGGCAGATCTGACAGTTCCCTGGTTCTTATTCAAACCCTTTCTCTGGGGAAGAAAACCTAGAATCACTATTTGGGGACATACGAAGTTCAGACACTCATCCACATATTTTCCCTCAGAGGAGTTAGGACATTGGCTCCTCTATTCCCCAGGAGAGATCCTGTCAGCTTCCAGATTAGTTACAACTTGAGGCTTCCTGCGTATTGATAGCAGGTGAGCTGGTTACTTAGGCAAGAGGGCCAATGCCCAGAGTTCTGCACTCTAGAACGAAGCACCGTCAAATCCCACAAATGGAAGTTCACAGGTCATTCTCCACTAAGACACTGTGCTGTGTTAGCACATCTACGGCTTGCACTTGCTTGACCCTGAGTTTTCTCTTTTCAGGAATAATTTTAGCAGTTGTGTTCATCCGCATGAAGAAAGATGAAGGAAAAGATAACATTGAAAATCCTCAGTCCCCTGAAGCTAGACCTCTGAGAAGCTGAATTTGAAAAGAAATGGTCAAGTTTATGCACCAAGTGCTACATCAATGCCTCAGCTGTTTAATTTCATCTGAAATGTGAACTATAATTGGTAGAGTTTATGTATCATGTGCTATATCAAGGCCCCAGCTGTTTAATCTCACAATTTCATCCAAAATGTGAACTATAATTTCTTTGATAGCATGCCACTCTTGTCTTGTAATATTTTATACTGCTTAGATATTTTATGTGCTGTAGACGTTAGAGTTATTTTCCATTTCCCATGACATTTTCCTCTTCCACAAAAGGCTTAGCTACATAACCTAAACTTTCCACTCTGGGGCGAATGAGCTGACTATGTTTTCTGTACATTGTTGCTTCAGAGACCTCTCAGTTATCCATCACCAAACTTCCCAGACTCCATTTCTTCTTTTTCTATTCCATCCCGTGTCCCTTCATCTTTTGGTGTTACACTGAATTTAGAATATGTCACACAAAAGAACAAAGTGAAGTCCCGGGAAAAAGAAAAGTGGGCAGCTTTGTTCCTTAGCACGAACAACAGCTTCTCTGTGTTATTAACCATCTTTAATGGAGGTCCTCCAACTTGGCAATGGCGCAGACCCTGGGGAGGTATTAAACACAGCTACTCCATTTCCAGAGAGATTGACTTCACAAACCTAGGCACAGGAACTGACGAGCTGTCTGGGTTTACTCACTGCTACATGCTTACATACATGCTGCACATGTTTTATTTGTATGTTGAAGTTTTGTTATATATTTATCACATGGAGGAAACAAGGAAGCGTGGAGGTAGTGGAAAAATCAGAAATAAATGATGGTTTCAGTTGTTTTTATTTCCCTGATCTGTCTGCTTTATTTAATTTGTGTGTGTGTGTGTGTGTGTGTGTGTGTGTGTGTGTGTGTGTGTAGAGGCAGGTAGGTCCAGAAAGCAATGGTTATTGTTTTTCAAAAGTTTCTGCCTTGCCGGGCGGTGGTGGCCCAGCCGGGCCTTTAAACCCAGCACTCGGGAGGCAGAGCCAGGCGGATCTCTGTGAGTTCAAGGCCAGCCTGGGCTACCAAGTGAGTTCCAGGAAAGGCACAAAGCTACACAGAGAAACCCTGTATCAAAAAAACCAAAAAAAAAAACCCAAAAGTTTCTGCCATATGGAGTAAGTGTAAGAGGAATGGCAGATAAACTTTAAGTCACTGCATGCCTCAGCTTCCAGGCCCAGGGAACCCCGGCAGGTCCTGTCCAGACGTCCCCCAGACGTACTGGGACTTGGGGAAGGCAGCGGCACTGCCAAGGAGAAAGTCGTCCCTCCACCTAAGAAATCCTTCATCCACTAGCAGCCTGGATCACTCTGCCTCCTCCAAACCCGTGAACCCCATGATGCAGCAGAAGAGGCACTCTCCCATTCCTGCTATTCCCTGGGAGGTCAGAGCCAAGCAACCCAGTGGCCATTTCTCTCTTCATCAGAAGAGACTCTCAAACATGATCCTCTCCATGTGCTTGGAGAAGTGACTATTTAATATCCTTGACAATGTTTCCAAAGGGATAGTTTAATAATACAATGACCTCCTATTTTATTGATTTATCCATGTTAGGATTTTCTCACCCAGCACAGTGTAGCTCCATTTAACATTTCTAGGTGACTTGCTGAGGACCTGCTATGTGTCAGTCATTTGTAAGCTATCTGGGCTCTTAAGGCCATGGGGATAGCTTTCTAAAGTGATTTTGGGGACTAAGGACTTAATGATGATGGCTAAAATACAAATTATACTTCAGGTTTCCATATGTTATCTGTCCTGAAAGTCGCTGATGTCTTTGGAGAGAAACTAAAGCCCCCTTTCCCGGGAGTTCCTCGCCTAGGAGTGCCAGCTGAGGGTACAGTGGGGCAGGAAAGTCACAGGATGGCGGCTTCTGCAGCCAGCGCTCATTGACCCGGGAGAGCATTTTCAGGTCTGTCATTGCAACAGCTGGGCTCACGTGGGTGGCTACGATCCAAGACTCCGCTGGAAGAGAAGGGGCTGTGTGTAGGGGAGGTGGGAACAAAAATAGCACACGTGTTTACCCTGCATCTGTAGTCACTCTTAAATTAAGCCCAAGACTGAGAGGAAACTTTGGTATTTTTGGTAGCATAAAACAACACTGCCTCTCTGGCACTTGGCCGAGAGTGGATCCCAAAGGCAGAATTTCCTGGGGCCTCTGCTCATCACAGCCAAACGTGTTTATGGCCTTGGTTCATGGGGGCATTGAGAATCAGAGAAGTTTGTTGAAGGAGCTAGATTAGGCACAGGTCAGGAAGGGAAGGCCCTGGCTAATGTTCTCCTTTCTGCAAGGAAATCTCTGATGGCTTCGTGAGCATACAGGGAGGGAGGAGGGACTTGCATGTAAACAAATATGACTAGTCAGTACCTGCCAAAGTCCTAGTATAGTCTTTCTTGAACCTTGGCCCCCAAACTTCCACAGTATTTAAGTTATTCTCAGCTGTCTATCCCTCTAGCTTCTAGCTTCTTTGGCAGGGCTAGCCACACCCAGGAAACTTTGAAATTGTTATTTGGGCTTCAGAAGGTACCAGTATGTTCTAGGGGGCTCTCTAATAGGCCAGTCTGGCCCTTCAAGCAGCAGAGGCTGTAGAAAACAAGAACCCACAGAGAAAGGACCACTGGAGATACACATGTCTTTAGGATTAGGTAGGAAGAAGGGTCATCGGGAGTTTCAGGCCATCACATAGTTCTAAGGCTGAACTAGACCTATATAGAATCCCACTATAAAATGGTCTATTGTGAGACCACTGCTGGGAAGAAATCATTCAGCTCCAGGATGACCATGGTCCCAAAGTTATAGCAGCAGGAGACCACTAACTTGTTAGCAAAGTCTGTCTGTCTGCCCTCCTCCCCACTTTGCTGTTGTTTTTTGTTGGAATGTCTGTGTGTGGTGTGCATCTGTGTGCTGGTACATGTGTGAATATGTACACATGTCACAGGTTGACATTAAATGCCCTCAATCATTCTTCATCTTATTTGATTCAGGGTCTCTCACTAACTTGAAGCTCATAGATGGATACAGGGTCTCTCACTAACTTAAAGCTCATGAATCAAGCACTAATGCTCAGAAAAACCCCCAAAAAAGTGCCCTTCTTAGAGCTATCTTGTAGGTAGGGAATTTGTGGCTCAAGGGTTAAGGCATCTCACCAAAGTAC
Organism: Peromyscus nudipes; assembly: GCA_902168325.1. Taxonomy (NCBI): domain Eukaryota; kingdom Metazoa; phylum Chordata; class Mammalia; order Rodentia; family Cricetidae; genus Peromyscus; species Peromyscus nudipes. The sequence goes on from CABHPH010140102.1 coordinate 40,785, forward strand.
ATAAGCTTGAGGTCAGAATAAAGATTGGGCAGCAGGGCTCAGTCCACCTTTCAGAAGGGAGTTAATGACAATGTTCATCCAAACCGTTCTTGTCCACTGAACTCTGTTTCCTAGGGAAGCCAGAGTGAGGGGAGACCCAGGAGAGTCATGCTGGGGTTGAGTGGTGGGCAGACGTTTCTGGAAGTACCAACACGTGACTGTGACCTGTCAGTCATTTCCATTGCCCAGTTCTCTCAAGCCAAGCTCTGTGCTGGATGCCAGGAATACTGAAGTCTTGGCTGAACATCAGGAATCGAATGAAGTATAGTGCTGGGTTCTTTTGCTGGCCTGCCTGCTCTGATCCTCTCCACCTCTTGCCGCCTCTCTCTTGCTTACCAGTCCTCAGCCCCTCTGCCCATCTGCTGCTTCCTTGAAGTCATGCTCTTTCCGTTTCTATTCCTATTCAGTGTGTCTCTGCCTGGAATATTCTTCCTCCTTCCAATCCCTCATGTGGTGTTTCTGTTTCAGATCTTGGTATACAGGTTGCCTCCTCAGAGACATCCTTCCTGTCCTTTTCTAGGATAGCACATTGTGAATTTCTTTCCTATGGCATTCCATAGTGTGTAATTACATCTTATATTAGTTTGCATCTTTGGGTCAGGGGCCTTGCTGACTGTCATCTCCCAGCAGGAGGTATGGTGCCTGTCTTATACAAGGAATGCTATTGTGAATTAGCAGCTGGCTTAGTTTATTTGATGGCGGGGGTGGAGAGATGGCTCAGTCTGTAATGTGTTTGTCATGCTAGCATGAGGACCTGGGGTTTGATTCCCAGAACTCATAAAAACTTGGCCACGGCTGTATGCTTATAAGCCTACCACTGTGGAGGTGAAGACAGCTCAGCAGCCAGTCTAGCCTGACTGGTGAAGTCCAGGCTATTGAGAGACCCTGCCTCAAAAACCAAGATGGTACTTGAGGAACAACAGCTGAAGTTGTCCTCTAACCTTCACGTGCATGTGCATACACGACAGATGGCCCCACAATGCACCTGCGCACACAAACACAAAGAATCTGATTATAGGGTCACGATGTACATGTGACACAGGAAGCAATGTGATTTAAAGTGTGTGCTAAACTTCCAGGATACCTTACACTTGTAAACATAGTGGGTAGATTCCAGAATTAGGGGTGGCCAGTTCTCTCAAGCCAGCTGGTCAGGAAAAACATCCCA
>CABHPH010140103.1:0-15736 GCA_902168325.1 Peromyscus nudipes
AGAGAGAGAGAGAGAGAGAGAGAGAGAGAGAGAGAGAGAGAGAACGAGTTAGGGAGCCTTCTATCTCTAAGTTCCCATTAGTAGTTCCCATTAGTTGTTACTTTCTTTTTCTTCTGACATTCTTGTGTGTTGTATAATTACTGTTCCAAAATAACAACATGTATACTTCCTTACATGGTGACCTTTTGGGCCATTGTCTAAGTCATCAGCACAGTTTCTGACATTTGAGAAGTATTTGATAAGCGTTCCATGAGTGAATTCCTCTGCTATGAGCATCATGTGAAGGTATTTTTCATTGTAGTTTTCATAGATTCAAACCATTATGTGTGCAATAAATTCCTCTTAATGCTTAATGCTAGAGGCAAAAATCCCACCATGCCATTCTCTTTATATAATGGTAAGAGTAACAGAGCATGCTCTGTCTCCCCTGCCTGCTTGAAACCTGGCACTTTCCAGGCCAAGTTGAAAGATCAACTGTCATCATTACTATTGGTCAAGAATTCTCATACAATGTTTTTTCTTCTTTCTTCCTATTGTTCATGTGTTGTTTTGTCTTTTATCCTTGTTTTACAAAAAAAAAAATTTAACTTAAGCTGCCTTATATATTTGTTTAAAGAAAATAGGAAGTAAATAACAAGCTAAGAAATGAATTTGAGCAGGCAGGATAGCTCAATGAGTGAAGGTACTTGCCACCATGGCTGGTGAGCCAAGTCTAATTTCTAAAACCAACATGATGGAAGGAGAGGACGGACTCTCCCAAGTTATCCTTGGTCATCTCCATGCTCACTGTGATGTGCACACCCACACCCATACGCAGAGAAGAAAATAGGTAAAAATCAAAATAATAAGCAAAGAAAGAACTAAGAAAAGCAGTTAGCATATTTCCAGTGGTTTCTTGTATAAACCACAGAAATACCCACAGGACACTATTGTGTTCTACCCATAATCTTCTCAGGTATTTCAATAGAAATGAGCTGAACAGACACAGCGCTAAAGTGTACAAAGATTGTTGGCCGAGAAAACCAGAAACACAGCTCAACCCTTACCCCTCACTAGCCATGTAACCTTGAACAAGACACGTGAATTTGTAAGCATCTGTTTGGCTTCTCTCAAATGAGGAACCCTCATTGTTTCAACATTTAGAGCCTTCATGTGACAGGGGCAATAGAGGGTACTGCAGATGTTAAATAAGACGAAGCTGTGCGATCAGGCTAGAGCATAGAATAGTGACAGACAGAAAAGCAAACAGAGATGGGTTCAGAGCAACTCACTCCCTTGCCATGTGGCCCAGGCCAGAGGTGAAATACAGAAGGGAAACATCTATGCCAGACTGGAAGCTTCCCGGCTATTTGAAAGGAAGCATTAGCTGCGTCGATTTTTCAGAGTTGATTGGGAATTATCTCCATGAAAAATGGGGCAGGGAAGGGAGAACAGGGCACTCCAGGGCTCAGAAAGAGCATGTGTGAAATGACGAGGCACAAGACAGCATGACAAGCTGGGAGCTACAAATTGTTGGACAATAATATAATAGACATCCCACCCACCTCCCAGGGTGGTTTGAGCGATCAGCTGAGCGGATGTATACATGGGAAGTGCTTTTAAAACTGCAAAGCGCCAGGCTGTATTCAGATGTAAGCAGTTATTATTAGACACTCCATTTTTTCCCTTCCTCCAAATTGGAAACATTTGCCGAAGTAAACATTGCTGATGCATTAGCTGTCAAGATGGTGTATTATATTTGGGAAACATTTGCCAATGTCTGTTCAGTTTTCAAATTCCCAGTCACATGTGGTTTTTGTTTGAGCAAATGCATCAAGCAATAATGAGTTTATTGTTAATTGTGCAATATCAGGCTTCAAGGTTTAAATCATCTCTAGTCTATGCTGCTTTTATCCCATGTTGACGGTGGGTGCTCACTATTGTTTATTAAAGAAAACTAATCCGTGACCACTATTGATCTTTTGTATTGGTCAAAATTTATCAGAGGGAAGTCAAGACTTCTGGGGGGAGAGTTTTATGCAGTGTGCACACATGAGTGTATAGGTGTGCCTATGACTATGTGCACACATGTGAAGGCTAGAGAAAGACATTGGATATCTGTCTTCCTCTATCACTCACTGCCTAAGTGTCTTCAGACAGTGTCTCTCACTGAACTGGAAGTCTGTCCTTTTGGCTAGTCTAACTAGCCAGCAAGTTCCTGGGATCTTCTTGCCTCTGTCCCCCAGTGTTGGGATTATGGACATGCATGACCGTGCCTGGCTCTTTCACAGAGTTATTGAGGATTCAGCCTTAGTTCCTCACACTTGCATGGAAGTGCTCTTTCCCATCAAGCCATCTCCCCAACATCTCAAGATTCTTAGCTTGGAGAAGTGTGCTGATAGAAACAAATTCCCTCGGAGACAAAGAGAAAAAGAAGTTTGATTGTCTCCATTCAAAATGGCTTCCCAGAAAAAAGCTCCCTGGAACGCAGATTCAAATACTGATCTCCCTCTGTGATGCTTCAAAAAACAAACACTTCTCTCTGGAGGATACTTCCTTTGTGGTTATAGAAATCGACAGAAAGAATTTAGGGTAGAAAATGAGGATGAACAGCTCATGTTTGCAATTCTTGACATTCACAGACTCAGTCGCTGGAGGGTTTGAGTCACTGCTGGTGAGAAGTGTCCTCCTTTCTCTCCTGGATGAGGGAGACGAGGCAGAAGAAGACAACAGAGATGATTTTTTTAATGTTGCCAACCAGCTGTAAAGACATGACTTTTCCATTTCAAATCCCCAGAAATTACCTGTCATCTCTCTCTCTTGCTCCTTCCTGCAGGAAAGAATCCACTTCTAGTTTGGGGAGATCTGCATTGCTGGTGAAATTCTCTATTGGGTCATGATTAATGAAGCCACTCATTAGCCATATTGACCATGGAAGGGGTGCATGATATTGATGAACTTGGAATACATTTCATTCTTCCTGTGTAGTTGAAACAAAACCAAATCATAGTTCATTGATGCTGGACTGGACCCAAAAGGTGATTCTGGGTGACTTCATTTTACGGATGAGAAATTGTAAGGGGACAGTCAGCTTATTTGCTAAAGATCAGGCGGTGACTAAGTGGCAGAGTCACACTCCAAGTCTCCAGGACCCTGCTCCTACACTCACTGCTGATTCAAGGCTGTGAAGTTGAAGGTTAGGAAAGGGAACAATTCTGGAATTGGCATCAGCTTGGGGTGAGGGCGGGATGGCTTCCTTCCAAGGACCCACCTGCTGGCACTCAGTCCCACCACTTGAGGGAGCTGTGGAGTCCCTTCTTCCCCGGCCTAGCACAAGAGCATTGCTCTGCCATGTGCTCTGGGGCAACTAGCCCCTGGTTGGCAACTAAGTGGTATGGGTCTGTGGCAAGGCAAGTAGCCAAAGAAGCCAACTCTGCTGAGCCTTAACAAGAGCAGTGGCTGAGCCACCAGACAAAATGGAAAAAAAAGAAAAAAAAGAAAAAAACAATTTGTTGTAGAATTCTTGTTAGTCTAGTCAGCTCCCATTCGCCTGTGAAACCGGATTTGTAGGCACATGTACTGGCCAATGAGTCAGCCTTTTAAAAAAAAAGTCATTCATAATTTATGTATAAACAAGAATAGCTTTTGTTTCAGAGAACTCGAGAGGGTTTCACGGCCCTGTGTTGCAGGCCCATTCCCGAAGAGAGCGGTTCCTGTCTCAAGGCGGTTGCTATTGGCCTATAAATACTTTGATGTTCAGACATCTGGAACTTATATTTGGTGTTGACTAATGAGTATTATTATTTTATTATGTATTTATATATGATCTAAAAGAAATTTGAGGTTAGATGCCACATAACTCTATATACACACTGAACAATGACAAATTCTTTTTACCCATTACACTGATGATTTATTACAGGGCATAAGAAGTTCTGAGTCATTCACTTGACATATAATTGTGCTTGGAAAGATAGTAATGGTGTGGAGAGAATGTAAAATTGCCCTTAACGTATATTGTTAAAATACTTTGAAAGTGGACAAAATGGACTCCAGAGGTACTATTTCACTCGTCTTTTAAAAGAAAATATATATATATATATCAAAGGATGGCCAATATGGCAACAAACTGGAGTTCTTTTGAATAAGTAAAGATGAGCCCGAGTCTTAGAAATACATGTGGGCATGCTTGAAAGGGCAATAAACAACACATAATGGGTCTGACTTCAAAGAGAGCCTATTGGAGAACCAGACCTATTTCAAAGCCCAGTGTTCCATACCTGGCTTTTCTTGGTACCAGTAAGCCACAGGTAAACACGCTGAGATCAAAGGGAAAGTGGGTGTGTGGAGGGGTGTGCGTTGACATTACTTTCTCCTCAAAGCATTTCCCCCAAGGGACGCTGGAGACAGCACCTTGTAAGAGCCTCTGTTGTATATTCAGGAATTTATCTTAGAGGAGTGTCAGAGGTATTTCAGTCTGTTAAGAATTGCCTCTCAAAGGCCATGGTACAGGAGGCATGCTGAGGGTGGCATGTACTGGGGAGGGCTGTAGGGACACAAAGCTGCAGAGAGATAAATGGCTTCATTATGCACCACACCAATCCATGCTTGCTCGCCTTTCCTCCCGAGAGCAACATCAGTGTAAACTGGTTTGGCCCATCAGCAGGCTGCCTGGCCTTTCGCAGAAGAATGAGTCCTCTGTGCACACAGGCAGAGCGGTTGCCAACAAAGGCCTCCATTGCAGTGTTTGAACGCCTGGGCTTGCTGCTGAATGAAAGCATTTCCAGGGGCTGAAGCTGTGAACAGGATGTGCTGTCGACAGCAAGAAGAGCTCCGGATGGCTCCCCTAGAGAAGCCTTCAGATTGACTTATCTGCTTTGCTGACAGTCCCCAATTTCAAGGACACAGTATAGGCAGTATTCACTGGAAGTCCTTACCCGGAGTTCTGCTAAATCATACTGAACAGCATTCCAGAACTTTTGTAGAGGAGCTACCTGACTCCATATCAGGAGGGGGGAAAAATCAGAAAGACCCTGCAGCAGAAGAAGATCAGAAAGCACAGTAAAATCAAAATTTGGGAAAGAGGCAGTCGTAAAATGAAGCAATAATGCTAATACACATATCAGTGTGATGACCTGACTTTAGTCCTCATGATACATAGGTTAAAATATTGCTTGGCACACAAACTCTTAAAGATATGCTAGCCTTAACTTGAATACAAAACTATGAAATGAAAGGAGAAAAATTTTAGACACTGTTTGTACTGTATGAAATGCTTCTGTCCTATGCATTTCTCATGTGCCCTAGCATGTTCCCTCGTCTTCCAGTGGATATAGCTGGTACCCAAATTAAGATATACGTGTTAATTAGAAGCAAACAGTAACTAGCTGTCTGCAAGTAAACAGCAATAGATTGGTGGGTAGCTTGAACCAATCTTACTGTAAATGATGGAAACTGGCTGAGGTTAGCTACTGTCCTGGATTGCATTAGTGCCTCCCAAAGATGTCTTCCAGTTTAAGAAGAGCGAGGTCCTAACTTGACCAGCAATGAGAGTCAAGTCAATGGACCCATTCTCCTTCCCACACTATTTAGTGTTCCAGGGCTTTGAATTGAATGATGTCATGCTTCTAACATGGGTTGATAAATTGGAGTTACAATAAAATTATAGCTGAAATCTAATTCCCTCTTTCCAGGACTCTTACATACATTATCACCATCATTATCCATTAGTCTAGCTCACCCTTCCATAGAATTGTGTTTTGATTTCCTACTCTACCTCATTGACCGAATAACTTGACCTGAAAGATTTGTCCAATTCTAGGCCTGGCTTCTTCCGGTGTAACACTGGGAGCCCATGTTTCCTCAGACTGTTTTTATGAGACTATAATCCAGTTCATTACCTACAAATGCTGAAAAGCTCCTCTCTCACTTCTCTGCAGTCTTCTTTTTACACAGTGGCCACTGCTTGGATCCCAAGGCCCTGGATGGTCCGAGATACTTCCAGACATGGCCCTGGTTCCCCAAAGGCTCTCCCAGGACTGCCTAATGGACTCTCTAAAGCCATTCACACACCTGAGTCTTCCTTCAGCCCAACCCTGGCTCTTTGTCCCTCTCCATTATACATTGTTACCACACTTGACCCATAAGGCATCAGGTCTGAACTTTCCTGAGTCACACAAGAGAATTGTCAACAATGAGGAAATCAAGGACCCTTTACAGTGATTTCCATTGCCTTCATTTCTCATTTCCTTTGTAATAACAACTATGATACAGCCTAGTTCACCATAAATCTCACAAAAAGATGAGCCTTTCACTCTCAGTCAGGAAAGGAGAGCTTTACGTACAACACCCTCTCTGAAGATCTAGTCCATACAGAAGAAAGAAAAAATGTGAGAAAATCTGTCCCAAACAAATGACATTAAATTATCTATTTAATAAATATTTATTGAGCACCTGCTCTGTTCCAGGCCCTCCCCAGTGCTCTTGATATAGATATAAATTTAAAATGTTGTGAGTGTCTACCTACTTCCACAGAGCTTGCATTCATAAATCGTTAGCTGTGTGGGCCTACATTCTTTCACCTTTTTGAACCATGTTTTTCCTTATGTGGAAAGTAAGATCTTTTATCTAAAAGGAAAGAAGTTCCATTTTTCAGCCCTAATACTCTGTGCTTCTTAAAAATGCTAGGTAAATGTGGATAGATCGTGGATCATAACAACACACACACACACACACACACACACACCAAAAAAAAAAAACACTTGTCTGAATGGAGGTCAAAGAAATATAGAGGAAAAAATTCAATTTGACCCAAAAATATTTATCAAATACTTACAAGGTGCTGATAGAAGATAAAAACATAAGGACAAATTACATGCTATCGCTTAGTACATCAATATCTAATAGAACACACATATGAAATGAGTTCTTTTTTAAATATGTTTTAATTGAATTAGAATTATATCACTTTCTTCACTCTCTTTCCTCCCTCTTCCCCCTCTCAAATTGATAGCCTCTTTTTCTTTGATTATTGTTGTTACATGTAATATATATATATATATGTGTGTGTGTGCAATATATATATACATATATATACATAGCTATATACACACAACAGAGGACACAACATATATATACATATATAAATGAGTATATATATATACATATATATATATATAGTTTGTGTGTATATAGTTTCATGGCTGACCATTCTGCATTGAACAACCAATAAGAGGACTCATCCCAGGAAGGAACCAATTCCCTTCTAATTCTCCTTCTTACAGCAGTCATCAGTTGCATCAAGTTCTTTGTCTAGGGATAGAATCCTGTGAAATTTTCTTCCTTCCGTATAAACATATCCATTGATACTTCCACTGCTCTGATCTTATTTATTCAGTCATTTCTAGGCGAGACGGTTTCCTAGCTGACTTCTGCCATTCTGGCTCTTAGAATCTCTCCATGCCCTCATCTGCAGTGTTCCCTGAGACAAAGATGCAGAACTGTAATGTGTATGTATCTTTTGGGGCTGGGCTCCTCATGATCTGTTGACCTCTGCACTGTGTCCAGTTATAGTTGTCTATTATGGTCTCCATCTGTTGTAAAGAAAGGCTTCTCTGATGAGGGGTGGTAGCTACACTTCTATGTGGGTACAAAAATAAGATTTAGAATATAGTAAAGAATGTGCTAAGAGAATTCAGAATGCTGCTTACATTTCATTCCCTGCTGTTGAGAACAACATTGAAGATGTAGAACTAGCTTGATGTCTGAGAACAGCCAAGAAAGGATGGTCATATTGCTTCTTCCTGTGGCTAGTACATAACCTCTCAATTCCCTAGGGAAGCTTGGGATTTCATATCTACTATGCTGAAAGTGCTCCAGGGCCAGGGCTAGACCAGACTTCAGAGCATCTTATTCAAAGTCCTTGAAGTTTGACTTTATTTTTCTTTGCTTTGAGATGGTAGAAACTGAACCTAGGGTCGCATACATTCCAGGCAAGCACTCTACCACTAAGCTACATCCAAGACCTCTTTTTATTTTGAAAGGAGTCACACCAAGTTCACCAGGTCAGCCTTGAAACAACTCCATATATATCCCTGGAAGGTCTGACACTTACGATCCCCCTGTTTCAGCTTCCCAAGCTCAGTTTCAATCCCTTTTTGGTTTATCTGTTTGCTTGTTTGTTTTGGTGGAGGGGGAAATTCGGTACAGAGAAGAAGAATAATTTGTGGTCAATGCAAGCTTGTCTAGTTCTAGCCTAGCCTGGGCTTTCAGGCAATTTTTAGGGTTCAATTCTTGGTTATTATGTTGCTTCAAAAGATTTTTCATCTTAAAATTTCCTAATTTTATGGATGTAAATGTTTTGCCTGCATGTGTATATGTATGCCACATTCATGCTTGGTACCATTAGAGTCCAAAAGAAGGTGCTGGATCTCTTGGAACTAAAGTAATGGATGCTTGTAGGCCATGTGGCTGCTGGGTGCCAAACTCAGGACCTTTTTGTGATGATAATCTTCACTGTGGACTTGGCTGGCTTTAGACTCACCTGGGAGGCACACCTCCGGCTGTGTCTGCTGAAGGCATGTCCCAAGTTTAACAGACAAAGGAAGACCTACCATGAATGTAGGTACCATTTCATAGCCTTTGGTCCTGGACTGAATAAAAGGGGGGGGGGACAAGAAAGTGTGAACAATAGCATTCATCTCTTCCTCACTTCCTGACTGTGGACACAATGTGACCAGCCATGTTGCCTCCCCAGCTATGACAAACTGTTTCTCTTCTTGAATGCTGAGCCAGAATGAAGGCTTCCTTTGCTTTTGTCGGGTGATTAGTCAGAGCAACAGGAAAAATAACCGATACACTTTTAATCAAGGAACATTTCAGAAATCAAATCTTCACTGGATACACAAGAAAAAATTCTTTGTAAGCTTTACAATACCACACAAGAGCTTAATAATAACCATTCCTAATTCAGGTTGCAATTATGTTCTGAGGAGCTTGAAATCACAAACCCAAGATGAGAAGATGATTCAACTCTGTGAGCATAAGACATGTTTTGAAAGAAAAGAACCAGGATTCTGTACGTAGATCTTTTTCCTGGTTTTGCCTGTATGAAACTAAAACTTCCAATCAAGTAGACAATGGATGAGTCATTTACAAACTAGAGAATTTTTTATCACCACCAAGGAGGCAGAAGCATAATTATATTTTATAAATTACATACTTACATTTTCTAAAATGTTCTGATTATCAATTTATCTTTAGGCTCAAGCTCAAAGGTCTAATTTTCAGATACTATTTTCTCTGTAGTCATAACCTAACCCCTAAGGACTCCACTCTCATTTTATGGAATTATGATCTCAGCTCACAAAACAGCTCTATAGTGCTGTGGAATAATCCTTCTGTAAAATGTGAATATGTATTGCTCTCATTGGTTAATAAAAAAAACTGACAGACTGGTAGCCAGGCAGGAAGTATAGGCAGGACAGTCAGACACAGAGGATTCTGGGAGAAGGAAGGGTGAAGTTGAAGGGGACACCAGCCAGCTGCTGAGGAAGCAGGGCATATAGAAAGTAAGATAACAAACCATGAGTCATATGGGTTAATTTAAGTGTAAGAATTAGCTAGTAACAAACCTGAGCTATAGATTGAGCATTTATAAGTAATATTAAGCCTCTGAGTGGTTATTTGGGAACTGACAAGCAGGAGAGAAGTGTCTGACTACACTATAGGCTTATGTTTATAAAATCACATGTGGGTAAGTATGATAACCAGCCATGTTCACAAACTTCTGTATCCATGGATGTGCTTTCTCATTAAGGTCTTAGCTGAAGTAATCACCAGGCTTTTTTCAGTGACATGGCTGTTTTTTATTACATTCTTCTACTCATTCATCAGAGATTTTGGAGAGTTAACTATGAACCAGGAACTTCAGATTAGCAATCCACCAAGAAGATGTCAAACTCACAGTTCTGCTAGAATAACCCCAACATTCTCAAGGCTACTGGGTATGCATAACCCGGTATATTAAAGCATTTGCTGATGTCATACATATGTGCAGGGGTCAGTAGACTTGTGTGGAAATTCTTCATTGTGGAACATGTATATGCTGTAAGAACTTTGAAGAATCTCAAAACCACTTATGCTCTATAAATTTCTCTTAGGAGCACTTATGTTTAAACATGTGTGGAAGAAAGGAAATGGATTTCTATTCATTAACACACCTCCTGACCTCTTTGAAGTCTACTATTTGCAGCATTACCTAAAGAATCACCCTTCTGTAGGCTGACATACATTAAGGAATTATTAGCTTTGGTGTTTGTTTTTCCAAAAAAATTACAAAAGACAGCTCAGTGTGAGTTTTGTGTGCATGTTAACATCTACTAAGCTACTGCCTTTTCATAGAGTCAGACATTAAGAGTGGAGAAAACTCTCAGATGTCATTTATTCTAGTAACATTAAACCAACAACCACAGGTGAGAGGAGGCAATATATGCAGGTAAAGCTTTGAACCACAGAGCCACCCCGACTTCAAACAGAGCAAATCTACTTTAATATTCATTTTTCATTTCTTTATGGTCCCAACAGGATTTACTTAAGTAAAGGAATGTATAATACAAAAAAACATATTTGAAATAATCTATATATCCCTGAAATAATCTAAGTCCCTTGTGTTATAGGTGACAATTCTCATAATCAGAGAGAGAAAACTTACCAAAGACTACAGAATGGGTGAGTAAACAGAACCCTAATTTGTTTCCTATTGCTGTGATTAACTCTATGACCAAAAGCAACTTGAGAGGAAAGGGTCCTTTTGCCTTACATCTTACAGTCCATCATGGAAGGAAGTCAGGAAAGAAACTCAAGGCAAGAACATGGAGGCAGTAACTGAAGCAGAGACCATTGAGGAGTACTGCTTACTGACTTGCACCCCATACTTTCTCAGTCTGTTTTTTTTATACAACCCAGGATCACCTATCCAGGGGTGGCCCACCCACAATGGCCTAGGCCACTCTACATTATTTATTAATTACTAATTATTAATTGTCAATCAAGAAAGTGTCCCACCAACTTGCCTACAGACAACCTGATGGTAGCTTTAAAAAAAAATGACATTCCTTCTTCCTAGATGGCTCTAGCTTGTGTCAAGTTGACAAAAAGGAAAAACACTAACCACCCCAAATAGTGTCTGGATTCAATTCAGCGTTTCTCACTCTTTGTTTAGACTTTGTCCAAGTTGGTCCTGATACAGCCTAGGAAGGTATTTAAATGCTGTGAGCCCTAAATTGTGACCTATTTCTAGACTATGACATGTGAAATTTTCTGTTCCTTCCAAGATACTTGTTCTCTTTCACAGCATATTTTCTGAAGACTCCAACAAGTCAAGACACCTTAATTTATAATAATGCCTCACTGTTTTATTCAAAGGAAGTGTCTGTATTACAAGATATCAGTTAGCTCAAGATTGACTTGTCAAAAAAACTCTAGATTTGGACCAGAGGGATGGCTTAGCAGGAGATAAGCACTGGTTGCCAAGCCTAATGACTTGAGTTCAACTCCAGAGACCTACAGAGCAGAAAGAAAGAACAAAATGGCCCCACAAGTTGACCTCCAATCTCAGGGTGTTCCTAGTTTGGTATCAAAGGAATGGGAGGATTGAGGGAGACCCCTGTAAGAGAGAGGTGGGGACAAGAGGAGCACCAAGATTGAAAGGATTTCTAGTTCCCCATCTAAATCAGAACGTGCTCAAATGCAAAGGCACACTGAAGATACAATCAATACCATGTTTAGTCTCCTTGGCCTCTACCTATGCTTAACACAAGTTCAAGACTGTCCTTCTCAGGTTTGCCTGCAAATGTCACTGGATGTTATAAACATATGGACATCAAGTGTCTATTCCCATTTTACCCCTAGCTTTTCAGTCTATAGAGAACTATTATATAATAACAGTTCCTGAGTAATAATAAATTAATAATGGTAATAAATAATAATGAGCAATAATAAATTTATGTTATGAATATAATAATGTGAAAAGAAACAAACTGCTTTATGTGATCCAGAAGTTGGCTAAGACTGTGTTGGCCAAGTCTATATAAAAAGGAGGGAGTCTATTATAGCAAACACCCTCAACAAAACCCATTCTCATTTCTGTATGCTAGACCACGGAGTTATCACTGCTTTTACTTCACTACAGTTTTGACAGACAATAACTGTTTCTGGCAATGGATTATCAACATTTGGATCTGTGGATCCTCAGTATTCTCAGGATCTCAAGCAGAACTCTGTACCTAATCTTTGCCCCTTACTATGCTGGCTCAGTATACTATCAATCACCTTCGACTAGGCTCTTTTTCTATCTTTCTTTTAATGGCTTTCTGACCTGATAATTTGATGATATTATTAATATCAATTTTATAATTTATTTTACTTGATCAGTGAAATGATACAGAATACAGACAAACAAAAAATTGAAGGAGGGAGGAAAGGAGAGAGGAAAAAGAGATAGGGATGCAGAGACGAGGATCAAATAAAATCAGAAATGCAAGAGGAGAATTACAACTGATACCTTATGATAAAAAGATCATAAGAAATTGCCATGAATAACTACATGTTAGCATAGCAGACAATCCAGGGGAAGCAGAAAAAAGTCTAGACACACACAACCCACTAAGACTGCCTTGACAAGTTTAGAAAGCCTGAACAGCCCTATAACAATCAAGAAAATAAGAAGGCTTATTTAAAAAGCTCACAAGTCAGTAAAGGCTAGAACAACGGTTCTCAACCTGTGGGTCACAAACCCTTTGGGTGTCAAAAGATCTATGACCATTGGAAATAACAGATATTTACATTGCAATTTGTAACAGTAACAAAATTACAGTTATGAAGTGGCAATAAAAGTAATTTTATCATTGGGGGTCACAACATAAGAAATTGTAAGGGTCGCAGCATTAGGAAGGTTGAGAACCATTGGCCTAGAACTAAATATCTTTTCCGTGAATGCTAATGTTCCAAACACTTAAGGAATTAATTCTTGACCTTTTAAAACTCTCCCAAGTCATAGAAGACTATAAAATACTTCTGCATTGATTTTAGAGATCTGTTTGTCACTCCAATACAAAAGCTGAGCCAAGACACTACAAATAAAGAAATGTTAGTCCAATATATTCTTGGTGAGCACAGTACAGAAGTGTTTGATAAAGTACTAGGAAACTGAATTGAATAGCATTTTGCCAAAAAAAAAGAGTCATACACCATGATCAAGTGGGATTTACTTTCAGAAGAAAGAACATTTCAACATTTGCAAATTGAGGGAAGTAATATACTCACGCCTGCAGAATGAAGGATGAATAATGATCTTCTTGCTCAACAGGTGCAAAAAGACATATAAACATAACATCTTTTCATAATAAAATTCTCAATGAATTCAAGAAAAAGAGGTCCTGCCATTCACTACAACATGGGTGACCTTGGAAGACGTGGTGGTTGGGGTAGGTTGACCACAGAACAACTACTACATGATCCCATCTCTAGCAGGAACCTGCAGGAATCAGATTTGTAGAAACAGAAAGCAGGATTGTGGTTTCCTGTAGCTGTGAAGGGGAGAGATGAGAAGGTGGTTGCCCAAGTGGATGGGGCACAGCATCATTGTGCCAGGCAACCAAAGCCTAGTGTGCATGTAGTTAACTAGACTGTGCGGTATACTTGAAATTTTGCCAAGAGATTTGTCTTATCTTAAGTGATATTATTTCCCAAAAAGAATACTGTCAGTGGTGATAGCTATGTGTATGACATTATGCATGGAGCAGTTTCATGGATGGGTACTTATCTTCAAACTCATAAGTTAAATATGTACTGATTTCTTTATTGTATGTCAGCCATACCTCAATTATACAAAAGAAGTCAGTCAGCTGCACAAAGGTGAGATCCATCAGGACCCTGACTCTAGTCTTACCAGCCTTGCTCTCCTTTGTACACATGCTGATTACCATAGTAAGTGACAGTTTTGCAAACACTCCACCAAGGTCACATTAGAACAAGAGGCCCAAGATGCTGTGATGCTGAGGACCAGTGATGCCTCTTCAAATACCAAAGGACACTGACAGTGCAACATGCCTTCTTCCTCAGAGGGTTCCTCACCTCTTGCTCAATGTGGACCATTCTGGAGACTTGGGATGAAATGAAAGGATTATGTGTGGGACTGAGCCATAGCCAAATTCCTAAGAAGTGAGCCAGCTGTGTGGCTGAGACCAAGCCCTACTAAAGGAATCCAAAGGCCAGTGGTTGAGAAATGCTTTCTTGGCCCATTCAGATGGATGGTTGAAAGCCTTGCCAAAGTACCAGCACCAGTGAACTTACTGTTAGATTATTCAAGATAGACCCTGTATTCAACAGCATGCTTCATGAGTTGTGTTTCTTCTATAGCACTGATAAGGAAACTGAGCTTCTTGAGAGTTCATTGTTGTAGATCACACAGTTTTTAAGTGGTAGTCCCATCTCTACTGTGGAATCAAGACGATAAATTGAATACACATGTTCACAGCCTTCTTCAGCAACTACAAGGTCATTAGATAAAAGAGAGATTGACCACTTTCATGACAACTCTTGGCTTCTATTATGCTAGCAACTATTCCATCACCTTTCTGTGGTGAGTGTTGAATGGTAAAACACCGGTAATTACTTATCTATTTCATAATTTATTCTCTACTAGAGAAAACAAAATGATTTTCTTTCTTCCCCTTCTTCTACTTGGAAAAGAAATTTAGTCAAAACTAGCTCAACCAGTATTTCCTGATTCCTAAAATCAAGTATGGTGTGCCACTGTGGAAACCAGATGGAATCCAGTCCGATCCACACACCATCATCCATCCTCTTCAGTGAAGTGAGGCTGTTTGATCTCAGTGAGATTTGTGTTACAATCTGAATCTATCACACTGTGTTGTATTAATCATTCCATAGCTAAAGGAAATGAAAATAAGCAATTAGTTCAGTTAAAGAGTTCCAATGAAACAAAGGACATTCTGTTAACCACTTTGCATTTGTCTTGGTGAACAGTGACAACAATAATACCTTGTATTTGCACAGCTCCTTTATTCTGGGAGATTCTAAGTTCTCATGCATTATGGGAACCTACAGTAGGCTTGGCAAGGAAAAACAAATGTTATTTGTTCCATATTAAAACATAAAAATTAGACCATAATTGATTTGATGTGTGTGTGTGTGTGTGTGTGTGTGTGTTTTCATAGATGGGTGCAGTCTGGTATAAGAAAGAAAACATATAATTTATAAACAGTTGTGTGTGACTCTTGCCCCTACCATAAGCTAGCTGGGACTTATTCTTATAACACTTTCAGTCTTGATAAATTGCAGTATCCCTTCCTCCAAAGAACAATAGTGGGGTTTTATCTCATACGATTATTACTGAAATAAAACAAGAGTTATAGACGGAAGAGATGAGTTGCATAGAAATTTTACAGTCCAGGAAGTTTTCTATCACAAATGTTAAATACAAATTTTCAACCAGTGGTATTATTAAGTTTCAAGCAAACTAACTTACGTAGCTCATGCCTTCCTAACAGTCTATGCTCAGCTTTTTCTTCTCTAGTTATTGCCCAGACCTGAAACATACCAGGCTTTGTGGGTATTTATCAGGATGGATGACACTGCATTAAAATTTTATTTTATTTCATTTGCATTGGAAAAAATCAAATCCAGGGTCTTACATGTGCTGGAAAAGTGGTCTACATTAAGGTACACGCTCAGT
>CABHPH010140103.1:16136-27400 GCA_902168325.1 Peromyscus nudipes
CCCTGGATTTCTACTCTGCTATGCAGACTGGAAAAAATACGCAACAGATACACAAATACACCGTTAAATTCTAGGAGATTAGCTTAAAAAGCAATATGAATAGAAACAAAATCTATGAAAAGGTTTAGCAATAAGAACAGGAGACACTAAAAGTTCTTTAAAATTCTTTAGTATTCATTAAAACTCTTGTTTTTAAAATCAGCTAAGTGAAGATGTTTTAAATGTTTTGGAGAAGATAACCTTTAATCATTCACGAAAAAATTAGGATGTCTCAAAATAAATGGAAGTTGATATCTGTATTTTTTCCAGGCTCAAATGCTTCTGTGGACTGCTAAAGTAAGTACCACTTCTTGTGGGGTAAAATACTTTCTTGGTAGGGTTTCAGCGAAGGGTCATATTATCGTTGAAAAGGGTTTACATGCATCTTCTTTAATATGATGCCCGTAATAGTTTTAAATGAGGAACAAAACTGTAGTCTCATGTGATTTGATCATAAACCTACAGAACGTGACAGGCCCTCCCAGACCAAAACAAAAAAACTAATAACTGGAGAGGACTTTCATCTACAAGCATTGAGTGGGGGTAAATAAATGAGGGATTGGTTTCACTGACATTGTGAACAAAGGAAGAAGAGTTTTACCCCCACTGCCAATCAAAACCGGGCAACATAAACAGTCCTTTCAAGCTTGGATGCAGGATTTAGATTTGATGGTTGTGGTTGGTGGCAGTAGGTTGGGTTTTGTTCATTCTTTTTCAAGTCTTCTGTTATTATTTATTTATTGTTTTTTATACTTTTTGTTTTGTTTTTGCTTCCTTCTCTACCTATAGATGAAATAACAACTATTTGATTACCTGACCAAACTAGCTGTCTGGCCTCAAAAAACTACAACCAGGAAATAAAAAAAGGGAAAGATGAAAGGACTGAGGAATAGTGGAATTTATAGGAAAATGGAAATTTCAAAGAGGTGACAAAAAGCTAACAGGGACTAGGTAATGAAGAAAGGGCTGTACTAGGGATAAAAAGTGGAGAAAAGGGGTTGGGGATTTAGCTCAGTGGTAGAGCGCTTGCCTAGCAAGCGCAAGGCCCTGGGTTCAGTCCTCAGCTCTGGAAAAAGAAAAAAAAAGTAGAGAAAAGATGACTTAAAACATGTGTTTCTTCTGCATTTTTATTTGTTTCTGTATCTTTGGAGGGAATTCCTACACACGCACAAGCATACACATGTACATACCTATGTATGTCTGTGTGTATGTATGTATGTGTATCACTCTTTCCAAGCCCACAACGAAGAAGTAAATTATTGGCCTTTGGTAATTCCAGATTTTCCACACTGTGTGTTTGTTTAAAATGAAATTCACCCTGGCAGCAAATCTCCCCTGGGCTCCTTCTGGCTCCTTAACCATCCCCATACAGTGTCCCAGAAAGAGCAGGACTGGAGCTTCATCATCTGACAAAGAACTCATCAAAGTCCACTTAGGACACGAATTGTTTGTTATCAAAGAGACAACAACAAGCTTCTTTCAAAAGATGCAAAGTTTCCTTATAGTAAACACTACCATGCACTCAGAGCTTTTCATTATTGGAATAACAGGATGCTAAGTCCTATACACAATTTCATCTTCATATCACTTTATACAAACCTCACATCTGGGCATCCACTTTTTGCACATACAATGGAGGAACCTGAAAGTGAAGAGCACTAAAATATCACTAAGGCCATGATCAGAAAGTACACAGTATTGGAACTGGGATGTGAAACACCCAAGTCATCCAAGCCCAAAGCCCTTTTGGATTTGGCCACTGCTGTAGAATCAAATGCAGGAACTGAAGTCCAAATGCCCCCAGATTCCGGGTTTCACTGGAATTGGACTTGGTCCTAGAAGAGCCCTCAGTGAATGTTAAGGAATGGAGGGTTGCCACAGACTCAGCCTGGTCATCTACTCTGTAATCACTTGCCCAGCACCACTCTAACACCACTTCATTAGCCTATTTCTGCCTGCAGTTTTTATACTGAGAGGCTGAACCAAAGCATGCACTATCATCTCACACAGAGTGAGTGTGGAGATGCAGAATGAAGATGACCCTGGAGGACCTTAGATCCCCCCAAACCCAGGCCAGGCTCTGTTTAGCATTAACTCTGTGGGAAAAAAAATTAACAGTAGGACAAGAAACTAGTACAATGGCAGAGCACTTGCCTGGCATGCCCAAATCACTGGGTTCAATCCCCAGCACCAACACAAAACAAAATAACAGCAGTAACTAGATATGAGTCACTGTGTGGGACTTTATCCAAAGGCAAACTTTTTAAAGATTTGTTTTTCTTTATTTTATGATAATGCATGTTTTACTTGAATGTGTATATGTAATTCTTAATGTATACCTGGTGTCTGTAGAGCCAAAAGAGGATATTAGATCCCTTGGAACTGGAGCCAGGATAGTTGTGAGAGCCATCATGTACATGCTGAGAACTAAACTTAAGTCTTCTGTAAGAGCAACTAGTGTGCTTAACTGCTGAGGCATCTCTCAAGCCCCAACACGTACTGTCCTAATTCATCTTCAGCTCTTCTGTGATCTATCCATGGTACCCCCATATAACAGATTAGGAAACTGAGAACCAGGATATTTTCAAGACTCAATCCAAACTCCTTACTTGTATGACCTTCAAGCTACTTAACCTCTTAAAGGCTTAGTGTATTATGTATTGCAAAACATAGTACAAACATGGCATATAATGCCTACCTATCATCTTTAGCTCTGTACATCTTTTCAGCATTGACTAACCCTGAAGGAATAAGAATTTGGTCCTGGTTAATTTGTTATCAACTTAAACATCGACTGAAAGACTGGTAAAAGGATATTTAAAGGACAGTGTAGACAAAGTACTTATGAACTAAACCCTCAGAAAGCAGGACTGTTGGTCATGTCCTTTGAAAGAGGAGTCATGTGGAATGAGGCACCCATCACTGCTTCAGCCCTCTTCTCTGACAGTGGAATTAAACTCGAGGCTGTTGAAAATGATAGACGTGCCGGGTAGCGATGGTGCATGCCTTTAATCCCAGCACTTGGGAG
Organism: Peromyscus nudipes; assembly: GCA_902168325.1. NCBI lineage: Eukaryota > Metazoa > Chordata > Mammalia > Rodentia > Cricetidae > Peromyscus > Peromyscus nudipes. Next base: position 19,204 of record CABHPH010140103.1, read on the forward strand.
GCAGAGCCAGGCGGATCTCTGTGAATTCAAGGCCAGTTTGGTCTACAGAGCGAGATCCAGGACAGGCACCAAGACTCCATGGAGAAACCCTGTCTTGGAAAAAAAATGACAGACGTGACTGAAGTGTGGTCTCCCCTCTCATGGGAAGGCTCTATGTCTCTTCCTCCCAGGTATTCCCACATGCAGACCCAATGTGCTAACAGCTTCTGGTGCCTCACAATCATGTCTTTCCAACCTCTGTTGGTTCTACCACCTTACCTGCAAAACCCTACCACATCCTCTTGTCAGTCTCCAGATCCTTCTACAAGGAACTCAAACAGTATGTTTTTAAGATTCTTCTGGATTTTGACACAGTTTACTGAATTGACTTGGCACAGTTGGGCCTGACAGCATGGTAGATATAACACACCCAGAGAAGTAACTTTATCTTATTCAACTCTGTATTCACAGCAACTGCCCCATAACATGTATAGTTGATGCAATGAAATTTGGTTTGATAAGAACCCCTTGTTCTTAACCTCTGCATCACAGTATAAATCAAGTGTGTATTTCCCCAAAGGACTGCCTTTGTCCTCTCCAAACTGCCCAACTCTAGCTGTAAGTATTAACAAACTCAACATGGCTGTGGTTTGCCCTCCATGGCAATGGAAACTGGGTTGAGTTGGAATTGATTTACTAGTGAAAATAGATGACTAATGAGTCATTCCCTTACTCATCATGGGGTGAAAGTTTAGGACAAACCGAGAGGGAACTCTGCCCTTAACCACATCTGAAATGGAGAATGTCCACTGGGCAACCACCCCCACTATCCCTTCCCATGATTCTTGGGCTGGGTTTCACTGGAAGAGTTGCAGGATTGTTTTCCACTGATGCCAGGCAGAAAGTGGATTGAATAGGCCACAGCTACTAAATGGCAAACACAAATTCCTGCTGCCAGCTCTCCTGATGCTTCTGGCACTTGCCCATGGCCTTATCAAGTGTTTGGAAGACAAAGTTCTTGCCACCAACATTATGGTGTGTACTATGTACCTTCTTCCTTTATTTCTGCAACAAGGAGCAAAGACATCCTAGTTAAGATAAATTAGTCAACTTCCATGAGTCAATATGTATTTACTGATCCATGTTTTATGCCAGAAGTTTGGTGTGGGGGATACTATGGTAGCAAATAGAGCCACAGCCCCCGTGGCAGATAGTGTAAAGACAAAGAACATGGATTTAATTATCAACTCTGTTCTGTGTAAGCCATATGACCTTGAAAAAAGGCATTAATCACTAAATGTCACTATTTCCACATCTGTAAAATGAGAAGGACAATAACAGTATCTACCTCTAGGGGTTACTAAGAAAAAAATGTTTTAAATAGATTCTCTGGGTTATAGCAGACCTTGGTAAATTTTGGCCACTTGTATACCAGTTTAGTGAGGAACACAAATTTTGACCAAAATAGTAATTATAAAGACACTGAAAGATCCAACATAATTCTAAGTGAGCCACACTCACACACGAAAGTGAGAGTGAATTCCAGGCATACTTAAACTAGTCTGTTGGTCACAGAAGGCCCTGCTGGGGAAGTACACCGTGAAAGATGGCTGTACAAGTTCCACTGCAAAGCTTCCAGGTAGCATCTCTATGGTGAGTGGTACAGCTCCAACCGGAAGAGCAATGGAGCTGGAGCACCTCCAACAGGGTTTAGGGAGCCAGGTCCAAAGTGAAGTAAAGAGGTGAGCTCACAGGGATGGATGGGAACCTGGTGATAATGGACTATGTCTGGTAAGGAGTCTTTTAAATCATGTGGCCAAAATAACTCTAGCTGGAGAAATAAGACACTAGAGCAGAGAGCCAAGGCGTTTCCAGCGGAGGACTGACCCCCCTGCCTTGTGAAACCGTGGGGCAGTGCTGTCATTTGGCAGGTTGGTTTTCATTTGTGTTTGGTTGCTCACTTGCTCCCCACCCCTGCCAGCAGCACCGGGGATCAAATCCAGGGCCTGCACACTGTAAGCAAATGCGGAGTCACTGAGCTGTATCCCCCAGCCCCTGAAACTGTGATTTGAAGATAATAAGAAGCCTACTCAAGTTGATCTGACATCTCACCTCAGACCTTAGCCACGCCATTTCACTCCAGAGGAGCTTCACGCTGAAGAGACGCCAGTGGGGAAGAATTGTCTGCGGTAACAAAGGGGATTGCGGAACTTCATATTTTGGAGTGAAGAGATGGTATGGAGAAATGAGAATTTAGAGGTGTATTTGAAAAGGAGGATTTTAAGTCAGAGAGCACACAGGAAGGAAGGAGACAGGGTGACTTCAGGAAAAAGAAAGAGCACGTTCAAAGGAAGTCCACAAAGAATGTATAATTGCCCTGCACACATGTCTCCACTACCACTGTTCTGCATGTTCAGTCCTGGACTCTGGGTGATTTGGATTTATTTAAGGAAATTCTATACAAAAACTGCTCAATATTTGTTCTCTCTCTCTCCCTCTCTTTCTCTCTCCCTCTCTCTCTCTACCTCTCTCTCTCCCTCTCTGTCCCTCCCTCCCTCTGCCCCCTCTCTCTGTGCAAGCACATGCATGCACAAGTGTGTGTGTGTGTGTGTGTGTGTGTGTGTGTAAATAAAATGTAGATCCAGAGTAATTACAGGGGAAATACTTTGATTGCATTCTCCTTGACTATCATTGGTCACCTTCTTAGCAATCAATGGTCATCTGTGTGGGCTCCTAGAGGTGCATGCATACACACACACACACACACACACACACACTAACCTCTCAAAAAACATTAATCCTACAGTAACAATACCTAGTGAGAATAAATATGAAAAAATTCCAAGACAGAGAACCAGCATGATTAGAAACATGCTCAAAGAAATTAAAGAAAATTAGTTCCTGATGGAAAACACAAACAGCTAAATCAAATAAGGAAGGCGATACAAGATATGAATGATGACGCCAACAAAGAGATACAAATAAATGCCAATCTGAAGTGTTGGAAATAAAAGATACCTAAGTCCATCAAAAGCTCTACAGAGAGTATCGGCAATAGAATAAATCAAAGAAATGGCTGAATATCTGAGCTTGAAAATAAAGTGAAGGAACCAGACAAAGGACAAAGATAAAACAGTAAGGTATTATGTGAGCTCCAATACACACAGGCACTCCAGAAAGATAAAACCTGTGGAAAATAGGCAAAGAAGAAGGAAAATAACCTAATTTTAAAGGCAAAGAAAACATTTTTTTAAAGAACCATTAGGGAAAATTTCCCAGAGTTTAGAGAGAGAGAGAGAGAGAGAGAGAGAGGTGCCAACCCAGACAATAGGAAAATTTAGAACACCAAATAGACAAGACCAGAAAAGAACAGCCCATTGTCATATTATAATTAAAATATGAAATACATAGAACAAGGAAAGGGTATTGACAGCAGCAAGAGAAAAACACCAAGTCACATGAAAAGGCAGGTCCATCAGAATAACATCAAGCTGAAATTTTAAGAGCCAGGAGGGCCTGAGCAGATGTGTTTCAAGTTCTGAAAAACAGCTGCCAGCCCACACTTTTATATCCAGCAAAGCTATCTGTCACAATTGGAGGAAAAATAGAATTTTTTCTAATATAAAAGTAGGAATTTATGACCATTAAGCCAACTCTACAGAAAATATTTGAAGGAATTCTTCAGAATGAAGAGAAAAATAAATATATCCACAAAGCCACAAGAAAGAGCAAATCATTCTAGAATAATAATAAAACAAGAGTGCAAGAGGGGGGAAATAACACCTCAAAAAAAATCAGCAAAAATGGTAGAAATAAATACACAACTTTAAGTAATAACTCAGAATATTAATGGTCTCAATTTTTCAATTAAAAGATACAGGGTAGCAGATTGGATAAAAGGAGTAAAAAGCATTATCTATTTTCTGCTGCTGAGAAACACATCCCAAAAGCCAGGTCAACCTTTGAGTGAAAGTGGGAAAAGATGTTCCAAGCAAATGGACCTTTAAGTAAATAAATGATGCTGTCCCAATATTTCGCAAAACAGACTTCAAAACTAATGAGAAAACATAAAGATAATTACTTCATACAGATTAGGGAACAATCCCTCAAAAGGACATTATGATTCTAAACACATACATCACAAACATAGATAAATTCAGTTTCATAAAACGAACACTGTTAGATATAAAGCCACAGATTAATGCTTGCACAACTGTAGTATATCACACTTTCACCAACCGACAGATCTTCTCAACAAAAAATAAATAGAGAAATGTGTAAATTAAACAACATCACAGGTTAAATGGACTTAACAAACATCTACAGAACATTCCATCAAAACACTGCAGAATAGACCCAAAGCCACAGGATTTCCACAACACAGGGCAACAGTAGGATAACCAAGAGGAGTCTCAGTGAGAGCCCAGCATCCATAGTGTGGCAAAAACCAGAGGTCTGGAACCAGACCAATGACTCTCTGCAATGAACACTTGCAAGTAAAGATATACGGATAAGAGGGTTTACTGTGTGACTCACTGTGTCACACTACAGCTTCCATGATGAGATTGATTTTTTTCCTTCTCTCTTTTTTCTTTTTTCTCTTAAATTTTATTTTGTTTTGGGAGGGAGGTTGCAAGAGCAGAGGGTGGTTATGAAGGGATGGGGAAATGAATGAGATGGAGATGGATGATGTGGAAGACACAAAGAATAAATTTTAAAAAATTTAAGAAAAAGTTGAAGAAATTTGGGAAAACAAGCCCATTCATAGCTTCAAACCATAAAATATGTTAGAATAAGGCTAACCAGGCCTCTACAAAATTTTAAATGAAAATTTTAAAAAAATGAAGAAAGAAATTGAAGAAGATATTAGAAGGCTGGGAAGATATCCCATGTTCATGGATTGGAAAAACCATTATTGTGAAAAAATGAGTATCTTACCAAAAAATTCTATAGATTCAATGTGATCACAATCAAAATTCTAGTGGCATTCTTCACAAAAGTAGAAAAAAAAAGCACTCTTGAAATTCATATGGATGCACAAGAGATCCCAGATAGACAAAGCAATTCTGAACAAAAACAAAACAAAACAAAACAAACAAACAAAAACGCTGCTGGAAGTATCACCATATCTTATTCAAGTTATACTAAATAGTCATAGCAATAAAAACAGTATTTTTTTGGTCATAAAAACAGACTTACAGATCAATGGAGTAGTATAGAGAACCCAGATAAAAGACTATGCAACATTTGATTTTGACAAAGCTGTCAAACTTTAGGGGAAACATAGCATCTTCAACAAATGAGTCTAGTAAAACTAAGCATCTACATTTAGAAGAATTAAACTTAATCCTTGTCTCTCATCCTATACAAAACTCAACTCCATTAGGATCAAGGACCTTAACATAAAACCCAAAACTCTGAAACTGCCACGGGAAAAATAGGGATCATAGTTCAAGATGTAGACATATAGAAGAACTCTGATAGGAAACAAGGCTAATAATCAACAAATGGGATCTCATGAACTTAAAAAGCTTTTATACAGCAAAGAAAATTGTCATGTAAATGAAGAAAAAGCCTACAAAGTGGGATAAAATATTGTCAGATATATATATGAAGGAGAATGGTACCTAGAATATAAAAAGTATTCAATAAACTAAGCATTGAGAAAACAAAGAACCCAGTTAAAAAGTGAGTCCTGGCACTAAGCAGAAAGTTCTTAAAAGAAGAAATACAAATGGCCAATCAACATTTGTAAAAGTGTTTGGACATCAGATATTGGACAAATGCAAATTAAGATGACCTTGGGATTCCACTCACTATGGTCAGAATGGCTATCCTCAAGAAAACTAATGACTTCAAAGGCTGGTGAGAATGTGAGGAAAGAGGAATGCTTATCTACTGTTGATGGGAGTCAACATTGGTGCCACTACTATAAAAATCAATGTGGAGGTTTTTTCAAAACTTTAAAAGTAGAATTACCATGTGATCCAGCTTTACCACTTCTGGACATATACCTAAGGGGTTCTATCCTTCTGCAGAGATGCTTTCACATTCATCTTCCTTGGTGCCCTAGTCATAATAGCTAGAAAATGGAATCAGCCTAGTTGCCCATCACCTGATGAATGGATGATTAAAATGTGGTATATGTGCAAAATGGAACTGTATTTAGCTGGAAAGAAAACTGAAATTTGCGGGTAAGTTGATAGGACTGGAATATACTATACTAAGTGAGGTGATCCAGAACCAGCAAGAAAAATGCCACACGTTCTCTTTCATATGTGCATGCTAGCTTCTAATTTTTAGGTTTTGTGTTTAATTTGGGGTGTCAATAGAACTGAGGAAGTAGCTGTGAAATAGAGGGAAGACCTTAAGGAATGAAAGGATAATAGAACACATGTAATATAAAAGCAGAGAGTAGAGCATACTGAAGGTTAACTGCCTAAATGGGCATGGATGGAAGCACAGGGGAAAAGAGTAGCTGGAAAACTAAGGATATATGGAAAACGTATATGAAAACCTAGTATTTTTTAAGCTGGTTTTAAAAAATATAATCTGCATGAATTGGCTGTTTGAAACCTGGGGCTTAGTAGAGACCCTTGGCTCAGCCTGGGAGGAGGGGACTAGACCTGCCTGGGCTGAGTCCACCAGGTTGATCTCAACCCTTAGAGGAGTCTTTGCCCTGGAGGAGATGGAAATGGGGGGTGGGTCGGGGGGAGGGGGCGGGACAGGAGGAGGGAGAATGGGGGAATCTATGGCTGATATGTAAAGTTGAATTATATTGTAAAATAAAATAAATTAAAAAAAAGAAAAAAAAATAAAAAATAAAAAATATCTTTAAAATGAGTTGGAATAGAGTTACCCTGAACTGGTGGACAAGGCTTGCTAAAGGACATGGATTGCTAAATGAAAATTCTATATAAGCTTTGGTCAGAGAGGCCCCAGAGGTCCCCAAAACAACACAGGCCATTATCATTGTTCTTGGTTGTTCAGCATAACTAGATGGTAAGACCCTGTTACTGAAGATACCATGCACTTTAGTTGTAAGACCTAGATAGGTCAAGTGGAACTGACCCGAAAACTTCCTCCAAGCTAGCTAGCTTTCACAGTGCTGGAAGGTTCTGCCCAGGTGTCTTAGAGAGAAAGTTATTGATAGCTATAGTGGTTTGAATGAAAATGGACCCATTGGCTCATAGGGACTGGCACTATTAGGAGGTGGGGCCTTGTTGGAGGAAGTATGTCACTAAGGCTGAGCATAGAGGTATCAGAAGCTCAAGCCAGACCCAGTGACTCATGATCTCTTCCTCCTGCCTGTGGATCCAGATGTAGATCTCTGGCTCTCTCAGCTACCTCTCCAGGACTATGTCTGTCTGCATGCTACCATGTTTCCCACCATGACAATAATGGACTAAACCCCTGAACTGTAAGCCAGACTCAGTTAAAATGTTTTCATTTATAAGAATTGCCATGTCATGTTGTCTTTTCACAGCAATTAAAACCCTAACTAAGACAATGACATTTTTTTTTTCTGAGACAGGGTTTCTGTGTAGCCCTGGCTGTCCTGGAACTAGCTTTGTAGACCAGGCTGGCTTCAAACTCACAGAGATCCTCCTGCCTCTGCCTCCTGAGTGCTGGGATTAAAGATATACACCACTATTGCCAAGTATTATCCAGCAGTGAATTATGAATGCCTTAACACTGCCCAGGAAGACAAGATGTGCCCAGCAATGCAAAACTGGCATGAAGGTTGTGGGGGTAACAATCACTTTCTATTATATTTGAGGTCTGCAACACAGGAGGGAATTCATACCTGGTACTTTAAAGCCTGCCAAAATCCCAGGGTTGAGGAGGTTACAAGCCACAGGAGAGAATTTTCTGCTGCTATTTTGCTAAACAAAGATGTTGTCAAATTGTTTTCTAAATGTATATGCTTATATTTATAGATTAGTGTTGCTTTGCTCTTGACCAGAGAAACATCTTTCTGTAGTGGGCAGTAAGTAATTCGGGGACTTGTGACTGTTCAAAGTGAATGTTGAGTGTTCAGCCCTAAATGGGCATCTTTATCAAACCCTTCAAAACTCAAAAAAAAAATAGCAGAAGAAGGGGTAGTAGGGATGGAAGATCTGGAGAAGGAAGAGGATTTATGTGCCAATCAATAGAGCTGCTCTAGACAGGACCCTCACTATTCTTTTATGTTTATAAACTCCTGGGATCCAAACAC
>CABHPH010140103.1:27800-40252 GCA_902168325.1 Peromyscus nudipes
TGAAGAAAACAGTCACTGTCTTGAGTCTACAGGTGAAATTTCACAGTCTAAGTCAACATATTTCAAAGATTACATTGGATCAAGAATAGTGAAGCACAGGGAACATGGCATTGCAAAGAGTTAACTGGAGGAATTCAGGTTGGACACTGTACAAACACCTTGCTCAGAGCAAAGGCACCTAGACACTACTGCAGGCTCATGATAGGTACTCACTAGGATGAGGACCAGACAGATTTTTGGCCTAATACTTAATAAATCATCCTAATGTGACCTAAGACTGACTTGGAAGAAAGGAGTAGTGGCTGGTCTCCAGTGACCTTCCCCTTGGCCGGTCTAAGAATAGATGAACATCAGCAGCATCTTTTGGCTGAAATAAGAGAGAAAAATTTAAGCTTGGGTCTCAGTGCCCTTTGCAATAATATGCTGTTTTTGTCAAACCGGTCTGATTCTTCAAGCATTTCCTCTGGATTACCCCAACCCTGCTGTTGAGAAATTAGTTCTTTGGCATGTCCACACATATACACCCATGTAGACATCCGCCCCTAGCAATGCACCTCAGGAGCCCCACTGAGACAACCAGGTGGAAGAAGCCTTTAGACTCCAATTAGACTCTAATGAGCTGTGCTAATTGGGATTATTTTTTTTTAACAAATCGCTTTAAATTCTAATGAGTTAGCCCTAAATGGAACCTCCAATTGATGTTTACTCTGGCTCTACCCCAGTGAATTTGTAAAACAAATCCACTATCCTTGTCTCTGCCAGCCTGGATGGGGAAACAAGGGATAGTATTACTGAATGCCAGACAGGCACAAGCATTCATCATCCCTTTAGGCTGCTGAAATACTGTCAGCTACTGATGCAAACACTGATACTGAACACAATGGATATTTTCTAGGAAAGACACGGCCACCATGTGACAGATCCTGAACCAGGGTCCTGGAACTCAGAGCATGCTCAAAAGAAATGCTTGTTATATGCACACACACAAGTGCATGTATATAAACGAAAAAAAGAGGCTTGCATTTGAAAAAGAGCAAGGAGGGGTAAATAGAAGGATTTATAGTGAGAAAGTAGAAGTGTTTATACTATAATTTCGAAGAAAATAACAGAACTAATTTTAAAAAGAAGAAGAAAGTCTTGGTTGACTTGAGCAGAATGCCCAGGGTCTGTGGGAGCTAAGGGAAGAATAGTGGTAACAGGATGGCTCACAACAAGGGAGACAAGAAGAGTCTTCAAGTTTTTCTGCCTGTTCTAGATGCCCTCCCCCAAAAAGAAATTTACAGTCAAATTTAGGAATCCTCTTACTCAAGGTCACTGCCTAGCATGACACTTACAGAGGATTATTCTTTAATATAGAGCTTCGTAGAAATGGTGAAAAGATGAGCTAAGGCCAAAGGAATGAACACTACATGAAGTTATCAGTTATACAGCTTGGTTGTGGGTGTCAACACACACATTTCTATTCACTAGTAGTCTAGTGGAGGAGATACAAGAATGTCGTTGTAAACAAGGAACAAATTGAGTATGTGCTCTAATAACAATTCAACCATGGACATGAGACATCCAGCATCATATGGTATTTCTTTAGAAGGTATTTTCACCTGGATTGTGATAAAGGAAAAGCACCAGGGGAAGAGAATGGCTCTCTAAAGAAAGGGAGGTTCAGCCTTCTCCTCAGATGCAGCTTAGAAACGGGTATTTGGCTAACGCTAAGAGAAAGAGTTCATGTTTTCTGAATAGGTCTATCAAAAGTTGCTGAATGGTTTGTTAAGTTGTGTCAATTAGGGGTTTTGCCCACTTTGGGATTTTTGCTGAAATTCTAAGGAAACTAAAGAATCGTATTTTGCGTCCTTTTTCATAGACTTGCTTCACCTTTACTCAGAAGTCTTACTAAAAATCTAATGAAAACCTGCCACCTAATCTAAGCAGAAAAAAGGAGTTATTAAAGGTGTTTATGGAATCACTGAACAGTGCTAGAGATCCAATTTGGAGTCTGTACTGCTAGGACCAATCCTCAAACTATATTGCTCAAATATTCAAGTAAATAATGATATCTTGGTCCCTTTTATGAACTTAGCAAGAAGGCTTGTACCATGTACACTGGGGCTGGACACAGAGGCTCTACCATGATGGGCCTTGGAACCCATGCCTGCCTAGCACTCTCACCAAAGATAGGCTTTTCTCAGTAGCTACTTCCTGCCGTGCCTCCACCTGAAAGTAAGTGCCACAAGAACAGCTCTGATTGATGATCTGTGGTTATGGCCAGTGCTCCAAAAGGCCTGGTGCCAACCTGGCAGAGACAGAACATGTCACGTAAAATAGTTTCAGCCATGTGAAGCATATCAAACCAGGGAGTTTTCTCTAATTCACCTTAACAAATGAGACACTTGGGGGATTAGAAGTTAAGGAATGGAGACAGAATTTACCTAAGCCAGGCTCAAAGACTTACACTATGCTACCTACAAAACACAGAATGATTCTCCACAAAATCTGATCTTTAATCCACATTCTGTCTTCCTAGATTGTAGAAAGCTCCTATCTAATGAAGCCTCCAACTTTATTCTTGAGGCAGACTTCCCACAAAGGAGAGACTCCCTTTTTATCATCGTCAAGACACGTTTAAGAGCAGTCTCCCCTAGAAATGAGCTTTTGTTTAAGTTATTTCTGGCTATTTCATTTTTTTTAAGTCTGGGGGCATTAGAGCACACACCACGCACCTGCACAAACTTCTGCTGAGTTTTGCACTCACCAAGGCAAAGGTCTGTTGTGTGAGTATGACAAATGTGTCTATACATAAATAATAATCATCAGAAGAACTAAACTGGACTGAGTGCAGGGGGGAAGAGACACTGACAATTTCTTGCACACAGCAGGAAATTGGAGGTGAGATACAGTCTAGAAAAGGAATAGAAGACTTCCAACAAGAAGGGCTGTTTACACTAGCCTTTTAAACAAGCTGGCTTTCAGCAGGAAGAAAGGGTGCAGGGGTATCTAATGGAGATGGAGAAATGGGAATCAAATAAGGAGTCTGCGATAGCTAAGAGGCAAAATGGAACACGGGGACAGAAGCAAGAATGCATGCTAAAACATTTGACTCCTCGGGAATCACTGGGAGTACCGTCTTTTCATCTATGACAAAGTACTCTACCCAGGTTTTAAGAGACTGAGCCACGTGTGGCATACATGCACAATGGGATTGTTTTCAACCATGAAGAATGAAGTATGGTGATTTGCCTGACTATGGAAGCAAGTGGAAACAATCACATTAAGTACATTAAGCCAATCACAGATAAATATCACCATTTTGTCATACATGGTTCCTGTATTTCATATAGATAAATAAAATCGTGTGTATTTATGACATGGAAGTAGAGGTGAAACTGTCCAACGGGACTAACGGGAGGTAGAAGGGACAGAGAAGGGAAGAGCGTGAAGCGTAGGGGGCAATATGCTCAATATATGATCTATACCTGTATGCAAATGCCCTCGTATATCAAAGTGCCATATACAATGACTATGTACAAAGGAAATGAATAACAACTGTAACAAAAGATAGACAATTTAAAAACAGAAAAGACTAGGCTAGCCCAGGTGCAAGTGCCCTGTGTTCTGAATAAGACTAAAGAAAACTATAGACCAGATCAGTAGCAAATCTAGACAGATCAGGAGGACCCATTTTCTTTAATATATTCCCAGGATATAGAAATAACTGTCAAGATTGTAGGGCTGGAGAGATTGGCTCACTGGTTAAGAGCACTTGTTGGTCTTAGAGATGACCTAAGTTCAGTTCCCAGCACCCACAAGGCAGCTCACAACCATATATAACTTTGGTTTCAGGAAATATGATGCCCTCTTCTGACCTCTGAAGGTACTGCGTGCACATGGTACATAGACATACATGCAGGTAATACACTGAAACACTTGTTTTCAAAATATTTTTAAAGATTATAACAAGAGTTTCTTGATAAGAGAACCACTTCCATCTAACTTCGGAAAGTCTACATAAGAGATTAGTTATTTTATACCATGACCCAGAAAACAGGCCAGATTTTAAAATTGCTCTTGTTACAAACACTAGGAGAGTCAGAAACTACATCATTCAATCCCTTCATAAGATGTGGGGGGGGGGGGGGAAGGGGAGGGGACAAGATCAAGAAAGAGGCACCTTGTCCTTGTTTGGAACAATATGACTTTGTGTATGGCAGTAATGGTACCTACTAATGAAAGAGCAATGTCAAAATTCTCCTGTGCATATCAGTCCAAAGACAGCCATTTTCACATGGGGCAATATAGCAGAGCAGACTTCCATGTTGGATTCCCAGAAGAAGTTACCAACTCTCTGTGCCCCTGTCTCCTTCTCTCTAAACAAGTGGATGATGCATGGATCTGCTTGTTAACATTGTTATAATAACTACATAAAGTTCTTAGAATATCTCCCAGCGCAGACGGAGTGCCCCATCCACATCAGCCAGTCCTCACTGAAACATCAGTGACAGACCTTGAGATAGATCTCAGTTAATTCCCATATATCTGTAGATTAGCTAAGACGTTGGAGAGTTCTGAAGACATTTCAGGCAGAGAATAGTAGAGAGAATTGATGTGGTGAGAAAAAAAAGTGATAGAGAACAGGCAGTTGGCTCAGAAACTTGCGGTTGCACGATGGCTGAAGAAGGCAAGCTTATTCTGGAGCCACTGCTGTGGGCAGAGCTGAAGACAATGGCAAGCAGAGAGGCAGATTCCTCCTTGTAGGGAGAAGTAGGAGCAGGGCTCTTTCAGAAAAAGAGTAGTTGCTTCCGCCAGCAGGGACTGTTTTGTAAATGAACCTGTCCAAGAAACCCCAAGGGTCGAACAGGATGGTAACCACTTACCCTATACCATCTCAGTCCCAGAAATAACTTCAAATATTTAATGTTGCAGTTTTGTTGGGGAAAGTAAGAATTAAAGAACAAGAATGGGATTTTAGTTTACAGACATGTCCATCTTTAGTGTTCCATTTTAACCTTTTTTTTCCACTTCATTCATAGGGATTGGAGGCACAGAGACATAAAAAGATGTACCAGGAGCCACGCAGTGAAGACCTTCCTCCTGCTCCACCCCCACATGATCATACAATGATGGCAAGTGAACACAGGAAAGAGAAGAGCCTCAGCATGGCTGCAAATTCAGAGGAAAAACATCTTCATAAGAATTCTAGTGGGGTCTTTGGTTGAAGAGGCTTGAGTCAATGCTTTGGAATTGTAGTGGCAAAAGAAAAAATTGTGAAATTGTATCTTTAAACCTCATGTAGAAATCTCATTTGGATACACGGCAATCATTTAGCACAAAAACAAGTAATTGGAGTCTTGATACTCATTAGACATCCGGTTATAAGGTTGGAATGCACTACAACTGGTCGGCTCTTTAGAAATTGGAGTGGGGGCTGGAGGGACCGCTCAGCAGTTAAGAGAACCTAACTGCACTTGTGAAGAACCCAAGTTCAGCTTGCAGCACCCAGGCATGGCAGCTCACAACCACCTGTAACTCCAGCTCCGAGGAAATCAATGCCCTCTTTGACCTCCACAGGGACCTTCACTCGGGAGCATGTACCCACAACCACACACATACATAAATACACAATTAAAAACAAATCTTGAAAAGTTGATGTATGTCTACACGTATACACTAACCAGTTAAATCAGATTTCCACTTTTAAGAACACAACAAGCTCTAGCCTTTTTGAATTTCAGAACTACCACAGCACACAGACACACATTTGAATTATGATTCACGAGGAGTAATAATACATTGTATAGGAAAGTTCTGAGTGACTAAATTCATAGCCCCACTGTGTGGTAAGTATTGTTATCCTTAATTTTATGGTCAATGAGGCCCAAAAGCTGACTCATGCAAGGTCACCCAGATAATTAGCCCAAAAGCTGTGAAACAAAATCTGCTGACTTTGATTCTCACGCTTTGCCAGCCACGACAAGCCCCAATGAACAGTAGACATGAAGGATCACCAGCGCTCTCAAGACCGAGTCGGCCCTGGGGGTAGCTCACAGGGTTCTCACGCTGAGTGTTTTGACCAGGCTCCTGAAAGACTCACTTCATTTCCTGGGCTCAGCATACACTACCAAGGAGACCAGTAGTGCCGTCTCAATATGATATGAATGGACAGGGTGAATACCATAAAACAAATGAGTATGCCACACATACTAGAGGAAATGCTACTTGCAACAGTCAGAAGAAGGAAAAGGCCCAACAAGTCCTGAAGGGAGTCATTATCTTGAGCAACTAAACAGGGTCTACAGTCTGTCCCTTCCATTCTTAGGCTCATGAAATCATCCTTGTCACAGTTACAGATTTGCTTAGACCCAGACCACTGACTCACTCTAGTAACACATGCGGACATTCATCAAGGGAGTTGTCAATTCTGCTCACTCCCAATGAGGAAGCCCATTGTCAGGGTGATAGACAATTGTGTCAGCCTGACCAAGCTTTGGACAAGCAGTATGCAGAGGCAAGTCACTTGAGCCTCTGTTGTGGGCCCTAACTAGAGCTGGGAATTAACCAGGTGACCTCATGTTTCATGACACCAGACAGGTTAACACGGTGATGCTTCTTGTCCCATAATGAGACAGACCCACCAGAGGAAAAGTGAAGCTGAGGTCAACTTTACAGGGTGCCATCTGCGTAGCTGCTGAGATGACACTGAGGTTGGTCCCCTGTCACTCTCTTCTCACCAAATCCATTCTATACCAACCCCTTCCTGATGGACACATTCTCAAAGGTGCTTGCGACCGTCAAGTTTGGTTGTGGTCAGGACTGGTGTAAGCATGTGAGTCATTCAGATCCCTTGGAGAGACTTCACCTTACTCAATGCTAATAGTTTATCTGCAGACATCTGAGCCTGATTCTCAGAGCTCAATCTGTCACTATCAAGCCTGTGTCAGGGCAGTCTGACTAACGCTTCTACAAATGAAAATTAAACTGAAGAATGGATTGTCAAGCCAACACAATGTCCATATAGAAAACCACCTGGCAAACAGACACATACTCAGGGTTCCATATGTATTTATATACTTACACACTTACACATAAATAAGTGAGCCCAACATATTATTAATTTTAATGTTTCATTTTTCATTTTTGGATAAGGAAGCAGGTTTAGGATCACTAACTTCCTTGTCTACAGTTGTAAGCCAGCAAATGGCAGATATGCACAATTTTAAAAATCCCCATTAATCCTATTATCTCAGAACACACTGCTAATTTTCTATGAGCATGTATTTTAATAATAGAATATTTTGTAAATTAAATATTTAAAATATTGCAAATAGCTTACTATTTAATATAGTTCAGAGAACACCATTGAGTTGACTTGCTAGCTCATCAGTGAGGCATCAAAATCACTGAAGAAATGATTGGGTACCCAGTTGTTTTCAACTTTTTCTTTGACAAACAGAGATGCAGAAAAAATCCTCTTAGATGAACGTGTTAGCAAATACTTGTTTTAGAATTATTTTCAGTTCACAGAACTGTTGCAGAGTACAGAGCCTTGCTCAGTTTCCACTGGAGCTAACATATCATTTTACCATAGTACATTTCTCACAACTGAGAAGTAGAATTTGATACTTTCTTCCAATTTCATTAGATTTTTCCACCAATGTCCTTTCTGTGTTCCAAGATCCAAACCAACATGCCATACTGCATTTAATGCATATACCAATTCTATCTATTCTGGATGTGGAAGATTGAACCACCGGAATTATGGGCCCAGGAGAACACAAGTTTGTATTTTTTTTAATTAATTATCCACCAGAAGTGTGGTGACAACACACATTCCCCGTGGATACATTAAACGCCTGTTTATGCTGCTGGCATTTCTGTCCCCTGTTGTGATGGTGTACAATGACAGCCAAGTCACAGAAAAGAGGGTTGAGGGCTATGTTTCTCTGCTGATCTATCTGGGTCCAGAAAAATTTGAATCCCCCTTAGCTAACCTTGCCTGGGGAAGAGAGAGGACAAAGGAGATGGTGGGTGTAATGAGTTAACAGAGGGGGTGGAAATATAAATATGAAGACACAAAGAGATCATGTCCCTGTGGGCCCAGGTCATGATGGTGGGGGTGTCCTGTGTTCAAGGGTGGGAAAAGAAATACTGTTTAAAAACCTGTGGAGCCAAGAAGATGACATAGTCAGTAAAGTCTGACTACGACCCCAGTACCCATGTAAAAGGCCAAATGTTGTGACAATGCACACCAGTAAATCCCTGTGTGGGGAGCACAGAGGGTGCGGGCAAGGCAGGAAGATCCCTGGAGACCACTGGCCATCCAGCCCAATTCAAATGGTGGGATTCAGGTTCAGTGGGAGAACCTGCCTCCAAAAAGTGAGGTAGAGAGCGATCAAAGTAGGTATCAGATGGCAGATGTTGACCTCTGTCCTCAGCATGCACACATTCTCTCTCTTTCTCTCTCTCTCTCTCTCTCTCTCTCTCTCTCTCTCTCTCTCTCTCTCTCTCACACACACACACACACACACACACACACACACACAGAGCACAGGGGTGGGGATAAACACAGACTGAGAGAGGCACGTTATCTGAAAGAATATGGAAGCAGCAGGGGTCAGGAATTGGGAGATGATGTTAGAACAAAGAGGATGCTCTGCTGGTGTCATGAGACTACAACCCCAAGACCCCAGGTCCTACATCTAGATATGGAGTCATGTTTCAAGGGACCAGGAGAATTCAAGAGGAAATTGAAAGGCTTCAAGCAATTGCAGGAAGGGTGGAAATCTGACAGCCAAATCTGTTCTCTTTGTGGTGTCGGAAGTCAGGTGGCCACAGGAGGTGACCCTGACCTCAGTCATGAGTCAGCCCAGTCCTGCAGGTCACCACACACTTGTGAACGTGCCTTCCTGTCTGGGCTGTGGTTTGCCTTTGCTGAACAGAAGTAGGGGCGAAATGAAGAGGAGGATAAAGGCAGATTCTCGGGTTTCAGAAATTCCTCTGTTGTCTACCAAATAATTGCTCAAGTGCACCAAAAGAGAAAACCGTCAGCGCAATCCACAGGCTGGGAGGTTCCTGGAATTTTAAGTGTGCTGAGCCAACTGCACAGGAAGATGTTATCTGTCCACAGGTAGGAATAAAGAAAGGGAGAGAGAGAGAGAGAGAGAGAGAGAGAGAGAGAGAGAGAGAGAGAGCAATGTAAAAGCTCATAGTCTTTTGGCTTATGTGTGAGATCATTAATCATCTTCCCCAGAACGGAGGATGGTTTCCTTACTGTAAAGAGGAAAAGAGAAACAGATCCTTTCGGCCAATATGCTACCCAGATGTTCCCCAGAGCCTGGTATCTTTTTTCCACATTTGATTTGAAGACGTGAATTCTGAAGTGACAATGAAGGGGTAGAGGTTCCTAAAGCCTCCATAACCAATCCTATCTCACCTGGAGCAACCGTTCCCCTTCACAATTACACGGTCTGCAAGCTTTCAAGAGGCAGTCAGCCATATTCCAACAAAAGCCTCGGAAGCATTTGGTGGGCAGACTCTGGCCAGTATCTGTCAGGAGACCTGTTATCTGGAAAGATGGAGAGAGGCTTGTGTGCTGCCTGCCAACTGCAGGCATGGCCTGAATCTGATATGCCTGGATGTATCCCAGCTTTGCTTAGCTTCCTACTGGGTCCTTCATCCTATGGTAGTTCATCACCATAAGGAAGAATTAAGTCATTCACATGTTTGGTGGAAATAATTCTGGGAAGCCTCAACTAAGAGGGGAAAGATGCTACAGAAAGACTGTGAAATTCAACAGAATTGATCTAAGTTTAAGGAGACTAACTCATTAGAATGGGCATCTAATCCACTTCCCAGTGGTTTTGAGGTGCTTATAATGGTAAATGTGTATGGCTCAAGAGTGGCCATACACGTCAAGACAACAGAAACAGAAAAGTAGCCACATCCTCACTGTCTTCATCTGCCTATAATTTTCAGTAATGGGGACCAAATTGCTTTTTACCCTGGCATCTCCAAAGACAGAGTTTGTAGGTCTCAGTGTCTATTATTATTTTTTATTATTATCTTATAGTTTTGGTATTTAAATATTGCACAAAAGCAAATCTTACATCTCCTTAAGCAAAAAGTGAATATCCCTTGCCACAGGTAAACAATGAACCATGGAAAAAGTAAAAGAAAACAAAACAGCTGTTAACAAAGGGATTGTAAAGCATGCCTCATAAAGAGGGTTCTAAAGGAAGTTTTGCCCCCAATGTTTGCTTCAGCTCCATTTATAAGCAAAAGGATGGATAAAGATGATGAGTAGTTAATGGACAGAAGAAGAAAAAAAGACATCCTGACTCCAATTGCAATCATTCCCAAGTCAAAAAGAAAGCTGGAATATGAAAAATGGAATTTCCTTCCTACAGGAATCAATAATGACATTGTACCCAGATACCTCACCAAAATGGCCCCAAGCACCATCAGGACATAGTCCCTCACTCTGGGAAATATAAGACTGAAAAGTCTCTGAAGATGCTTGAGCCTTGACACTCTGCGGCTGTTGTAGTGACGTATTTTAAATGCTAACAATAAAACGTCTGTGTGGGGCACATATGGCTCTATAAAGTGGACTGAAGAAGTGATGCACATGATTCCCCTGCCTGACTCGGAAAGAGTCACTTGCCTCTTCAAGAACGTTTTTCTGTGGTTAGCCATGGCACCGTGGGGCCCATGATGCTCTACCAGTAATTACATGGATGGAGTCTCCCCCAACTCCAGTTGCTTCAGGAAATGACCTCTAAAGCACAGATCCTTCCTCTGTACTCAAAAGCCAAGTTCTCATGAAACTGAATGGGCAAATGGGATATCTTGGGCATGTATCTTTTACTAACCTTCTGCCTCTCTAGAGATGGTACCACAATTCTAGAATTAAGGTTTTCCCTATATTACTGTCAATAGGCTGAGAAGTGTCCCATTTTAAGTGGCAAGGTTGCATTGAGGAGATGGCTCAGTAGTTCA
This sequence comes from Peromyscus nudipes, assembly GCA_902168325.1. Lineage (NCBI taxonomy): Eukaryota > Metazoa > Chordata > Mammalia > Rodentia > Cricetidae > Peromyscus > Peromyscus nudipes. The sequence continues at coordinate 38,790 of CABHPH010140103.1, forward strand.
GTGCACTTGCTGCTATTCTAGAGGAACCAAGTTCAGTTCCCGGCACCCATATTAGGTAGCTCACAACCATCTCGCAGTCCAGCTCCAGGAGTCCAATCTCCTTTTCTGGACTCCGACAACATCCACACTCTTGTGGCATACATTCACACAGACACCAAACATATGAATAAAAATAGATATTTTTTAAAAGCCTAGACTGAGCCAAGAGCAAACTATAGAAAGGGGGAGTCATTGAGAATAGGGTAAACCTGAAAGTATTTTAGCGATGGTAACGTAAGAGTCTAGACAAGGCAGAGAAACCACACTTGGGAAAACTGTGGCCTGGAAACAAGCTGAATTATGATCCAGGAAAACCCAGCTGTAAGCTGAGGGAGAATTTTGGTGGTAGGCTGAACAGCAAGAATTTTCAAGCCAGGCATCTAGCTCACTTGGTACAGTGCTTGCCAAGTGTACACAGAGCCCTGGGTTCATCCCTAAAGTCTCATCATTCAGGGGTGGTGTGTGTGTGCCTGCAACCCCAGCACAGAAGAGGTGGAGGCAGGAAGGGAAGTTCCAGCTTCTGCTGAACTACACAGCAAGTTTGCTGCCAGCCTGAGACCTGTTCTCAAATAAATAAATAAATAAATACCCATAAAATCAAAAAGAAGAATCAAGAGAAACTAAAGTGTAAGGAAGAAGGAAACAATGAGCCTCTAGAATGTTCTATATGTGTGGTACCTGCAGCACACCACAAAAGCAAGCATTTGAGAAAAGAAAGCCACTTCATACTCACAAGTGCATGAGCACACTCTGTCTACCTCTCTGAACCCATGTACCGACCCATCCTGCTGCACTGAACATGTAATCACTATGTACGGTCATGCTGAGAGGAAGGTAGCCATGAAGGGAGGATCAGGATGCTTAGAATTCAGAAAAAAGATGGAGGAAACTACGGTACTCAGAGTAGGCCGTATGCAGAGATGTGTAGCAATATTTATGAGAGGAAGCCAATATGTATAGTAGGGACTGTCTACTTCTCCAGACTCCTCCATCACACTCTGAATGCCACTAAAAAGAAGAGAGTACAATAGAAATGGAGATTTTTTTTCAAAAGATTGTTTAACCGTGTGTGTGTGTGTGTGTGTGTGTGTGTGTGTGTGTGTGTGTGTGTGTGTACCTTGTGTGGGTTTGTTCACAATAGTGCAGTTGCCTGAGGATCTAAGAGGAGTTGGATTCCATACAGTTGAAATTACAGGCAATTAGTCGTGAGCCATCGGATGTGGGTGCCAGAAACTTGTAGTGATATTTTATTTTTTATTATTGCTCTAATAAATAAAGCTTGCCTGGAGATCAGAGGAAAAAGCCAGCCATTATAAGTAAACACAAAAGTCATGCAATGTTTGCACATGCCTTTAATCCCATCACTTGGGAGGCAGGGATCTGTCTGGATCTATGTGAGTTCAAGACCACACTGGGAACAGAGA
>CABHPH010140105.1:0-60857 GCA_902168325.1 Peromyscus nudipes
CTCTTCTAATAATGCACTTGGCAGCTGTGGTGGTTTGAATGAGAAATGTCGCCATAGGCTCGGGTATTTGAATAATTGTTTCCCAGCTGATGGTGCCGTGTGAAGAAGTCGAAGTGGTGCATCATTGCTGGAGAAGTACCTTGATGGGGTGAGCCTTATCCTACTCTCAATCCATTTGTTTTGTTTCATGTTTGTGGTTGAAGACATGATCTCTCAGCTCTCTGCTTCTGCTACCATTCCTGCTGCCATGATGGACTCTTCTCCCTCTGGAACCATAAGCCAAACTACACTCTCCCTTCTATAAGTTGTCTTGGTTATGGTGCTTAATCACAGCAACAGAAAAGCAATACAGCAGACTAGTTCCATTGCGTAGATACATTACGTACAAACAACCCTTTCTGAACAATGTACTAAATAATCTTGGACATTATACTCCCATGTACATATCTGCATCAGACTATATATATACCTTTCTCTGAACAATGGGATAAGTTTCTTCTTCCTTGACAACAATCAAACTTACAGGTTATATTATTATTATCATTATTATTATAGTATTTTTAATATGTATATAGGTGCTTTGCCTACATGTATATCTGTGTACCAAATACATGTAGTGCCCAAGGAGGTCAGAAGAGGGTGTTGGATCCCCTGGAATTATAGTTATAGATGGTTGGGAACAGCCATGTGGGTGCTAGGAATTGAACATGGATCCTCTGAAAAAGTAGCCAGTGATCCTAACTGCTGAGCCATCTCTCCAGCCCATTTTTTTATTTTTAAGTGTGTGTGTGTGTGTGTGTGTGTGTGCGCGCGCGCGCGCGCGTGCATGACTACAAGACTCCCATAGGCATATATATTTAAATGTTTGTTTTCCAATTGGTGGACTATTTAGGAAGAATTAGGAGGTTCAGCCTTGTTGGAGGTGTCAATGGGGGGTTGGCTTTGGAAGTTTCAAAAGCCCATGCCAGGCCCAGTCTTGCTCTCTTTCTACATGTCTTCATCTTGCAGATAAGATGTAAGCTCTTAGCTATTGCTCTAGCACCAGGCCTGCCTGCCCCCATGATGATCACAGACTAACCCTTTGAAACTGTAAACAAAGCCCTAACTAAATGCTTTCTATTTTAGTTGCTTTGGTTATGTTGTCTCATCACAGCAATAGGATAGTAACTAAAATAGTCACAGAGGACAGACTAGAGTGCCAGATCCCCGGGAGCTAGATTTAGAAGTGGTTGTGAGCAGTGGATGTTGGAACCTTAACTCAGGTCCCCTCCAAAAGCAGTATGGCTCTTAACCACTGCCCTAAGTGTAGACAATTTCTATTCAAATATATATTCCCAGTGTATCTGTATATGAGGAATAGAAAGGCCAATCCAGCATGAACTTGTTTTTGGGTTCATATACAATAAGACAAACAGTGTTCTGAAGTAAACGCTTAGGAAGATTTCCCTATTTACCATCCTATGCCTATGTATAACTGAATGGGCACATGATTAAAATCAGATGCATTATGGGGAGGGACATGCACAGTAAGATGATTATATAACCTAATTTATCAATCAAACCAGAGAATGCTCATGCTATACCTTTTAACAGCTAAACTTCTTTTCTTGAGGCCCAAACAATAATTGGAGTCCTGAAGTACTCTAACTAATAGAGCCCACTGTCAATCTTGACAGTGTATCCCTCTCTAATCTGTACTACTGATTGGCTCTTAATAAAGTTACCTTGTTACTTTTGTACATCCACATGAGCCCTTATTTTCAATGCTTTGGATTGCTGTGGAATAAACCTTCTGTACACTGTGAAAATGTGTTGCTTGCATTGTTAATAAAAAGCTGATTGGCCAAAATAGGCAGGATTTTCAGGGCAGAGAGAACACTGGGAAGAAGGAGGGCAGAGTCAGAGGACTCACAAGTCAGACATGGGAGAAGCAACATTAAAAGTTCATAGATGAGGTAAATGAGACTCGGGGCAGCAAATAGATTAATAGAAATGGGTTAATTTAAGTTGTAAAAGCTGACCAGAGACAAGTCTAAGCTATGGTCCAAGAATTTAAAAGTAATAGTAAGTCTCTGTGTGGTTATTTGGGAGCTGGCTGGCGAGACAGAAAAACTCCACCTACAAATGGGGCCCAAATGTCTGACACCTACATCCACACAATAACTAAGAAAGCTTAAAAAAGTTTCTAAATACACAAAACAGATCTGAATGCGGCTTCCTAGTCTCATGTCTCTCATGCTGGCCACAGTACAGAGACGCGTCTCCCAGCAGCGCCGTTCACTAAGCTGAACAGTGCTGGGGCCGACACAGCAGTTTAAGACTCGTCTCGTGCAATCAAAGACTATTACAGATGCTCATGAAGACAGATCCAGACGGAAAAAACCCTCTAAATGGGTTTCAGTGTGTTTAAAAATATACACAGGCTTGGGAGGGAGAAGAGAAAAGGTATATATAGTCATAGATTAAAAAAATAGTTTAAAAATTAAGTCCTTAAAAAAGGGGCAAAGTAAAATAAAAAGCAAAGTAAAAATAAAAAATAAAAAAAATAAGCCACATAAAAATGGGAAATACACAGTCTGGATTCTGTATGGTATTGTGCTGTCTTTAGATTTTCTTATTGCTAATGAAGGAACGACAGCTGCTAAGACACGTTGGATCATGAAAATTGCTGGATTAAACCAACCTATATTATTTTTTAAAAATGTCTTGACTTCAAAATGGATGTCAAAAGATATTACTTTGGGGAAGAGGTTATACTTTTATTTCCACAGGAAATGAGAGGATGTGGATTCATTCCAGGTTGATATGGATCAGGTTTGATCAGGAAAGACCCCCTGAAAATCCTAGCTATAGACATAAAGAAATAAACCTAAAAAGACTACAAAACACATAATGTATATTTTACCTGCTCAAACATAAAACAAAAAATCATCTTTGGCTAACTTTTGTGCAACATACAATCTATACTTGTATTAATACAGACATGTATGTTACCTTTAAAAGTTTATGTATTTTCAGAACAAGGGGACCAGACACCAATGAAAACAGATGGCCCAGGTGATCTAGCATCTCAAAATGTCTCTGTTACAGTCTCCTCAGAGTCCTGCATCCAAAATAGTTTCAAAGCTGTTGAATCAGATGATCCAACCTTACAAATTACTTCAGTCAAGACTTAACAATTATCCTAATTTTCTTAAGGTTCCCCTAAATATATCAGCAGCACAAACAACAGGAAGTAGTCTAGAGAATGACTCCAACATTCCCAAACAATGGGTTATGGATGTTTGTTATCATTTAAGGGGGGTTGATTATAAGATTTTATTGGTCATAGGAAAAAAGTTAAACAAAAGAGTTAAATTCAAAGATCTCTTTCTAAAAGAAAAAAAGGGGATTATGATATAGGAATGACAAGAAAAAAAGGTAGATTATTGAATCTACTTTAATCCTAAAAGTAACTATTAATCATAAAATATTTTACATTGGTATGGATTTTGATTTATTGATATAGACTTAAAATTAATTTTGTTATACTGTATGTATGTTTCTACTCTAGTTTGGGGTATTGTGCTTATGCAGCTCATTTAAAAATATAATGTATAGGGGTTAGCTCCTGCCTCAACTTGGTATGGCAGACTTTGTTGACTACCCAAGGGAGGCCTTACCCACTCTGAGAAGTAGATGGGGGTGGGATTGGAGGGGGTTGAAGAGGAGAGATGGGAAACTGGAGTTGGTATGTAAAATGAAAAAAAATTTAAATAAAAAATTATAATGTATAATTATAAAATACAGGTTAGTAGTTAGTCATCTATAGTAATCAAACTTGTAGTCCTATTAAGTATATTTTCAAGGTTAAACAGATATATTTAGATAGTCTTCAAACACTTCAAGGAACTAGAGAATTTGGCATTTAATATGTTTAATAACCTAAGGCTTTTCATGACAGTGAGACACATCTGCACCTGGCAATGCCAATCTACGTTTAGATAAAATGATGGGCACCAAAGAACCTCCATATGGAGTTTGCTTTCTTTGTGGTAAAAGTTAGCCATTGGGCAAGAAACTGCCTTTGTGTCAATTGCTGACAGTATGTTGTCCAAACTGGACCAGCAGGACACAAAAGAAAGTACTGCCAAATATTTGCCAATACAAAGTAGGACAAGTCCCTCAAAATTCCCTGCTTCTCAAAAATGTCTGTCAAATATACTAGGCCAAAGTTGGATGCTCCAACATTACAAAAGAACTTTGGGTGACTGTCCAGGCAGCCCGATGTCCCTGTTGTTAAGCAACATTATAGCCTTCTGAAGTCTTTGATGGAGTTAAAGGCTAAATAATTAGACTTAATTAATTATGACAAAAGGTAAACTAGGTGTAAAACTTTAGACTCAGAAAGATAAGATAAATAGCAGAGTATTTTCTCTAAATTTGCCAAATACAAATGGACTGGCTATTGTAACTATAATTCTTACGTGGTAACTGTTTTTGTTGTATATAATTATACTATGGTAAAGTTAAAACCTTCCTTTTATATTTAGACAAAAACGGGGAAATGCTGTGGAATAATTCTCTTGTACACTATGAAAATGTGTTGCTTACATTGTTAATAAAAACCTGACGCCAGGCAGTGGTGGCTCACGCTTTTAATCCCAGCACTCAGGAGGCAGAGGCAGGCGGATATCTGTGAGTTTGAGGCCAGCCTGGTCTACAAAGCGAGTTCCAGGAAAGGCGCAAAGCTACACAGAGAAATCCTGTCTTGAAAAAAAACAAAAACAAAAACAAAAACAAAAAAAACCACCTGACTGGCCAATAGACAGGCATGCTTTTGGGGCAGAGAGAATGCTGGGGAAGCAAAAGGGTTCTGGCAAGTTCAGAGATGAGGTAAACAAGCCTCAGAGCAGCATATAGATTATAGAAATGGATTAATTTAGGTTGTAAGAGATGGCTGGAGGGCTGGAGAGATGGCTCAGTGGTTAAGAGCACTGGCTGCTCTTCCAGAGGACCCAGGTTCAATTCCCAGCATCCACATGGCAGCTCACAACTGTCTGTTACTTCAGTTCTAGGAGATCTGACACCTTCACACCAATGCACATAAAATAAAGTTAAATAAAATTATTTAAAAAAAAAGAAAAGAAAAGAAAGAAATGGCTGGAGACAAGCCTAACCTATTGGCTGAGTATTTATAATTAATAATAAGCCTCTGTGTGGTTATTTGGGATTAGGCTGGTGGGACAGAAAAACTCCACCTACGTCAGATAAGAAGTCAAAAACCTGAAAACACATGGATCCTAACCCTGGCCATTAGTAACAGAACTATAAAATGAGACCCAATGTCAATAACATAAAAAAAAGATCAATAATGAATAAGTCACTAGTTTTAGTGGAAAAATGCTCCAGGTAAACATTTAAAGTTCAATAAAATAACAAAAATAACTAAATTAATCAATTAACTGGTCTTAGAGGGAAAGTGAGGCTTTAGGTAGCTTTAACATATAAAAATAAGTAGAATGGTAAGAAAGAGAGGAGGGACATGACAAAGTAGTAGTAGAGCACTTGTCTAATATGTGCGAGGCCCCTAGGTTCATTCCTCAGTGATGGAAAGAGTATGTGTGATAGTGGACAAGAGAGCAAGTGAACTTTTGAGGGAATTAAGGGAATGAGTGTATAGAGACAAGGAATCAAGAAGAATCAGCAATAAAAGTAGAATATACACTAGCACAGTCATACATGCTGATAATCCTAGCACTTGGAGGGCAAAGGCAGGAGGATCACTGAAAGTTCAGGACAAGTCTAGTCTACACAGCAAATTTAAGGCCAGCTAGGGCTACACAATCAAACTTCATCTTAAAAGATCCCTCTCAGGGCTGGGGAGATGGCTTAGTGGTTGAGAACACTAACTGCTCTTTCAGAGGACCACGGTTCAATTCCCAGTACCCACATGACAGCTTACAACAGTCTGTAACTTCAATTCTGGGGTGCCTGACACTCTGCTCTGGCCTGCTTGGGCATCAGGCACAATTGATACATAGGCATACATGTAAGCAAAACATACCCCGCCCCACCACCACATAATTCCTCTTCTCTCTTAAAAAAAAAAGAGAGAGAGAATGTAGAATAGATGAACATTTAAAGGGAAAGAAAATTGTACCAAATATTTGGATTTTTAATATGAGAAAAAATAAGCCTGTTTCAGGTAGGACAAATGGATGTAATAACCCAAACTATCTGCCTAGGTATTCTGTAATGAACTCAAGAGGGTACTATAAATGCTGTGAAATTCATAAGGAAAGTACAACAATAATCAGCATCTATTAGTCATGAACTACCTAGATCAAGGAGCCCAGAGTTTCAGCACTGAAACATTAGATTAATCTGGGAGTGATGGCTCACAGCTCAATCTCAGGCTAGCCTAGGCTGCACAGTTGGTTCCAAGTCAGCCTGGATTACAGTGTGATACCTTGTCTCAAAAGCAGTATAAAGAAACTTGAGGTTAAACCACATTTCTCTCCCTCTCTCCCTCTCTCCCTGTCTCCCTCTCTCCTTCTCTCCCTCCCTCCCTCCCTCCCTCCTTCCTTCCTTCCCTCCTTCCCTCTCCCTCTCTTTTCCTGGTTTTTCAAGATAAGTTTCTCTGTGCAGCCCTGGCTGTCTTGGAACTCACTCTGTAGACCAGGCTGGCCTCAAACTCACTGAGATCTGCCTGCCTCTACCTCTTGAGTGCTGGGATTAAAGGCGTGTGCCACCACTGCCCAGAGTGCCTCAATTTCTTAAGTAGCTGGAATACAGGTGTGCTAATTTAAAGGAAGGGACTGCAGAGAAGATTTTACAATTATATTAGACAGAAGAGAGAGAATATGGGATTCATATTATGGTTATACATCAACTTCAGAGTAACAGAGATGAAAGTCTTCATCCAAAATAGAATAGTGATGTGCTGAACTGAACATGGAGCAACCTCAGTTTTCTCTATAGAACAGTGAGTATGAAAAAACAAGAAATGGTACGGTGTGAAGAAGAGAAAGGTTTGGATAAGTGCAATGAGATCTCATAGAAAAAAAAATCAGTAGTGGGGCATGGGACACTAGGAACTTTAATAAACTTATGAGAAATATAAAACTATATATGGAATACTTAATACCTGTTTAGAGTATAATACAGAATAAATATCTATTTCTCTGCTCTCTGAAAACATATTTATTTTGCTCATTTAAAGTTATAGATAGTGTCATGACAAAAACAAAAATAGACATACTAATTGCATTTACTCATGTGGGCATGGCCTAATGCAAAATAGACAATATTGATTTGAATGCTTTCAAAATTCAAAGGAGATTAAATTAAATTATAAGGCATAAGTATTATAAATTCTAGTTAACCAATAGCAGATATAGATTCAATTATGAAATTCTTATAATTAAAAAATACTCACCTGAGCACCTATAATTCAACATTTTGTCAGTTGCTTGAAAACCAACTTCTTTATCTATTATGTCTAAACACAATGTAAATGGATCTGAAAGAAAATGCAAAACATAAGATTTTTTTGTTTAATGAAAATGTTCTGAGATTTACAATATTTATTAAGCCTCAAATTTTCATACATTTTCTCTCACTACTACATATCCTATCTCTTAGTGGATAAAGAGAAAGATTCTGGATAGGAGTAAATGGTAATAAAGGCAGGTGTGCCAGAGTCAAAAGTATGGCTTACATAGGGCAAATAACCAATTTACATTTGAATTTCAGCCATTCAAATACCTATTTTCTTGAAAAAACAAAGAAGAAACATTTTAATTCATACCTGTTACTGGTACTTGCTGCTTTCTATTTTTGACAGTGTGAGTCGGATGTTTGACAACATGGTCACTATAAAAAAAAATGGATACTGCTTTACTAGAAGTAAAGAGTCTATGGTATAGGGGAAATTTTAAACAGTATGGTGGTTCTGAATGTCCATCAGGCAGATAGAGCTGTTTCCAAAATCTAATACTATAATCTGAATGTTAAATGTGCCCCGAAGTCCATTATTCAAGCCCTGGCCCTTAGCTTGGCACTATTGGGAGATTTTGAGATGTGAGGAGGTGGGGCCTTGTACAAGGTCTTAAGGTCACCAGGTATACACCCTTGAAGGGGACTTGTGCAACTCTGGCTTGTCCTAATCTGTTTCTTGGCTTATGAGGTGAGTGGTTTGCTCCAACAGATTGACACCCTATGCAGCCCTTGCTAGAGACCTCAAAGCAAAGGGTATTCAGCTCACCATGTCAGACTGTAACTTCCCAAACCATGAGTCAAACCTTTTCTCTATAAAAGTTAATTGCCTCAGGTATTATGTTATAATGACAGAAAGCTGACTATCACATCAACAAATTTGGTCAAAGTAGGATCTGCAATAGTCATAGCCTTGTTTGTAGATGTAAACAAGACTCCAGAGAGTAATAACATTGATAAAAGATGACAAAAGAGAAATATTATTAAAATAAAACAAAACAAACAAAAAAAACACTAACAGAGGGCTGAGGATGTAACTCCCTTTTTAAAAACAAAAACAAAAATCTCCTTTATCCTAGACTGGCCTTATACTCACTCTGTATTAGAGGGTGACTTTGAATTTTTTATCCTGCTGCCTCTACCTTCTGAGTGCTGGGATTAAGGTATGTGTTACCATACCCAGTTTATGTGGTACTGGAGCCTTGAGTTTGATTCCTAGTATATGACAAAGTATGTGTGTGGGGGAAATAGATGAATGGATAATAGTCTGAGTTATAAAAAAAATACAGGAGAAAACATTTAAAAGAAGAAAAGATGGGCTAGGGATGTGGCTCAGCTGGTAAAGGGTCTGCCTAGCATTTATGAAGCCCTGGTTCAATCCCCAGTAATACATAAACTGGGTATGGTAATTCATAACTTAATCTCAGCACTCATGAGGTAGAAACAGAAGGATAAAAAAAAATTCAAAGTCACCCTCTAATACAGAGTAAGTTTAAGGCCAGTCTGGGATACAGGAGACTTGGTTTCAAGAAGAAAAAAAGAAGAGGAGGAAGAGAAGAAAAAAGGAAGAAATGAAGGCCAAAAGGGAGAGAACAAAATCAGTGGGAGAACATGGAGGACAGTATAGCAAACAATAATCTAACAATAGTCATTGTTAATATCTGTAATAGTTTGAATTCGCCCCCATAAACTCATAGGGAGTGGCACTATTAGGAGGCATGGCTTTGTTGGAGTAGGTGTGACCTTATTGGAGGAAGTGTGTCATTGTAGGGGTGGACTTTGAGGTCTCCTTTGCTTAAGCTATGTTCAGTGTGGCACACAGTGGCTTCTGCTGCCTGCAGATCAAGATGTAGAACTCTCAGCTCCTTCTCCAGCACCATGTCTGCCTTCATGCCGCCATGTCCCACCATAATGATAATGGACTAAACCTCTGAACTGTAAGCCAGCCCCAATTAAATGTTTTCCTTCGTAAGAGTTGCCGTGGTCATGGTGTCTCTTCATAGCAATAAAAACAACAGCATTTTGTAAACTGGGCATAGGACATACGCCTGTAATCCCAGGACTTGGGAGACTGAAATAGAAGTATCATGAGTTGTAGGCCAACCTGACCCAATCTCAGAAAATAAATAAATAAATTATATATATATATATATATATATATATATATATATATTCCATATATGGAACCACAGTTTTGTGTCTGGTAAATAAATCCTTGATGAGGGCTGGAAAGATAGCTCAGTGGTTAAGTGGTCTGCTTCCAGAGGACCCAGTTTCAATTCCCAGGACCCACAGGGTAGCTCACAGTCATCTGTAACTCAAGTCTCAGGGGATCTGACATATTTTCCTGGCGTCTCTCCTGGCCTCAGGCATGCACATAGTACATAGACACACATGCAGGCAAATACTCATACAGAGAAAATAAAATGAAAAGAAATAAATATAATATTTAAAAGAGAAAAAAGATGTGGCAAAATGTATGTTTATTTTATATTTTGAGACAGAGTCTTACACAGCCCAGGCTGGCCCTCAACTTGCTTTGTAGTTGAAGGTGACTCTGAGCTCCTGATCTTCCTGCCTTCACTTTCTGAGTGCTGGTATTATGGGCATGTGCCACTACGCCCACTTGATGCAGTACTGGGAATCAAACCCAGGGCCTTGTGCATACTAGGTATGCACCCTACCAACTGAACTAACTCTTTTGTCATTAACTACCCTTTTATGGGAGCCAATTTCAACTACCACAGATACTAACAATGATTATTGTTCATTTCTAGCCCTGTGTAAATCTATTTGTAAGGAGGTACAAGACAGAAGGAGAAAACATTTAAAATGCAAGTATGAGTAACTCAAACTGACACTAAAATAACATTAATAATAGCTAAGATAGAAACATGGCCAACAGAGAGCTGGCTCTGCAGTTAAGAGCACCGGCTAGTTAAGAGCTCTTCTGGAGGACACAGATTTGATTTCCAGCACCCACATGTAGGCTCACAACTGTCTATAACCAGTCCCCAGGGATACGATACCCTCTCTTCTGGCCTGTGTAGACACCAGGCATACACAGTACATAGACACACATGTGCAAAACACTCATAACATAAAAAATAAAAACAGGGCCAACTGGAAAAGAGAAAAAAAGAGTATGGGTGAAAGCCTTGGAATAGAAGGCAAGAAGGCTGGCCCAAAAACATCTCTCAGCATTCTGCAGTTTCCTATCCCTGAGAAGTGAGGTTAAAATTACCACTGAGAATGGACTTGACAGAACTTCCATGCAGCACTGCTAGTCTGACCAATTTTCTCAGTTCAGACAAAAGTGTAAATTTTCCTTTGGCTTGTTTCTATTTTTCTTTTGGACATTGGTCAAAAGCCTAAGCATGTTTTCCTTGACACTCTGGACTATTTCTCTTTCTTTGAAACTCTCTTCTTTCATCAAAAAGCTCCCAATTGACCCACATTGCTCAGTATGCCAGCTTTTGCAACTCCTAACTTAAAAACTCACAGCTTTCTCTCTTCCTTTTCTCTATTTCTTTCATGCTAGCAGATGCTGAGATTAACAGCTTGTTTGCCTTGTTTTTCTTTCAAACTCTAATAAAATGGTCCTTGAGCTAAAAAAAAAAAAATTTTTTTTAAAAAGACATTGCAGAGGAAGGAGTGATAATATAATCCACCTTCCTGATACTTAGTTTGCCCTGCAATCTGACCAGAGCATAGTCTCCTTTTCATTTTCCTCAAGTACAACAGCCATCAGACAAACACAAGAAAGCGTTTAAGAAAAGCTACAAGCCTACGTCCAATCTTACGTGCTACCTGTGAGGGGAAAAGGGCAGTACTGAAAAAAAAATTTTTGGATTTTCATCAAACTCAACTCTCTTTACCACAGTAAACTTGCAAACTAGTTTTTGTCACATTGCTGACAGGTTCAATGCTTTCATTATTGCTTCAAATATAGGGACTTAGTTTAAGTTTTTCTTTTGTGAGCACAATTGCTAAAATTCAAATTTGATTATCTTAGGGTTTCTATTGATGTGATGAAACACCACAATCAAAAAGCAAGTTGAGAAAAGGGTTTGTTTGGCTTACACTTCTATGTCATAGCCCATCATTGAAGGAAGTCTGGACAGGAACTCAAACAGGGCAGGTACCTGGAGGCATGAGCTGAGGCAGAGGCCATGAAAGAGTGCTGTTTACTAGCCTGCTCTCTACATGGCTTGCACAGTCTTGTAGAACCCCGGACCACCAGCCCAGGGATAGCAACACTCACAATGGGTTGGGCTCCGTCCCATAAACCACTAATTAAAAAAAAAAAAAAAGCCCTACAGGCTTCCCTACAGTCCCAATATTATGGAGATATTTCCTTAATCGACGTTCCCTCCTCTTAGATGACTTTAGCTTGTATCAAGTTGACATAAAACTATCCAACACAAGTATTTCACTCAATTTAAAGTCTTCAGGAGCTTAGGACATAATTCAGTTGGTAGAATGCTTGCCTAACATGCATGAAGCCCTGGCTTTGACCACTAGCATCAAATAAACTGGGGGTAGTAGTACATATAAGGGTAACTTCAAGGTCATCATTGGCTACAGAGGTAGTTGAAGGCTTTCTTGTTATTCGTGAGATCCTGTTTCAAAACAGAAAATAAAGCAAAAATGTCTTCAGTGGCTCCCCACATCCTGTGGATTAAACTCCCAAATCCTGAGAACAACATGCAAAGCCTTTGATAAACTACCATCCATACCTCCTCATCCAAATTCATTGGTCAATTTAAAAAACAAAACACCTTTAGAGCTGGGGATGTAGCTTAGTTGGTAGAGTACTTATTTAGCATCAGCAGGCCATAGGTTCAATCCCCAGCACTGTAAAATCTGGGTGTGGTTATACTTGCCTGTAATATCTGCTCTTGGGAGGTAGAGGTAGGAAGATCAGGATTTCAAGGTCATCTTCAGCTACATACAACCTTGGGATATAAGAGATCCTGTCTCAATTTTTTTCCCTCTCCCATTCATGCTCATGGCAAGCAACCTTAATGAAGGGCAGTGAGGCACACAAGCACATATACTAAAAGGCATGGGAGTAGGAAGGAGACGTACTAGGAAGAAAAAAGAGATTGGCAGGAGGAGGAGGGGATAAGAATATTCTGAAAGGGAATTAAGATAAAGTACATTTTATATGTATGAAATTGTAAAAGGATAAATACATTTAAAAAAAAAGGAAACAAAAAGAATTCCTACTTTAGGCTCCTCCCAAGACCAGGTTTAATCATTCCTATATCCACAGTGCTTAATAACATGGCACACAATAAGTACTTATTGAGTAAGCAAGCACTATAGTCATGAAACTATACCTTGATTGAGAAACAGAATCCTTTTGGTTAAAGGTCATTTTTTCATTTAAGTTTTGAGTGCAGCTTGAAGTGGCTTTATGTAAACTCTTATTCTGCCCTCTCTCCCTATAGCAAGGATTAAGGGGATTTGTGTTCTTTTTCAGAGTCTTCATGTGGTTTTCATTTGCACAAGCTTTAGATATGATTCCACTGGACTTATAACTAGGATGCTGTCTAGACTGGTTTGTATCCTTATTTTCTGCTTTGGTACCTCCAATACTATCTGCACAGAGATGTTTCAAAGTGTTCTGTATTTTTATTTTCATAGATGAGGTATTATCCTTGTATTGTCCACTTTGTAATTTCTCCTACAATATAAAAAATAGCAAGTAAATAATTTTAATACAATCATTTCTTTATAGTATGACTCAAATTTCCTTTATTATATAAAACTGTATACTTTTTAACGTAACACTTACAATAAAATGTAATGGGTAGCTGTTTCAGCTTTGACCTGCAAGTACTAACTCCACTGAGGGTTCTAGTAACTGTCAGGACTACCTATGGCCTGCCCCTGAGGTGGGGCCGAAACGGGAGCCCTTAAGACCCAAGATCTGGATGTGCCAGCTCTCTTGCTTCCTGGTGATCCTGGATGCTGGATGGTAGACCAAGCAGAGTTCTCCAGAGAATACCGCTGGACTGTACTTCACCTCTCCCAGACCCTGTAACCTTGTTGTAAGTAAAACCCCCTAATAAACCTCTCTTTTAACTACATGGAGTTGCCTTAATAAACCCCCCAATAATAAAAGGAATAATTTACATTAAGGAGAGAAAGAGAATTTATTTAATAAATGATATTAGGTTACTTGAGAAGCTACGGGGGGGGAATGTAGCTATATGAATATAAATGTAGCTATTTCATAACAATAAAGTAAAAGTGAACCAAATATTTTTAAAATGTTAAATGAAATTACATAGGCCCAGGGGGATGGCTAGGTGGGTAAAGGTGCTTGCTGCCAAGCTTGACAACCTAAGTGTGATCCCCAGGACCCACATGGTAGAAGGAGAAGACTAGCTTCTACAAGTTGTCTTCAGGCTTGAGCATGTACACACACACACACACACACACACACACACATAAAGAAAGAAAGAAAGAACGAAAGAAAGGAAGAAAGAAAGAAAGAAAGTACAGGGTGGGAGGGAAGAATGGGGGAGAAGGACTGAGACAAGAGGATGTGAGGGGAGGCTGCGGCTGGGATGTAGAATAAATCAATGAATTAAAAAAAAAAGTACATCCATTATAAAAGAAACTGTTCTCAAGGGGTAGAAGACTTTTCTAAATAGTATGCAATAGCTACATCATAAAAAAAATGCTTGATCATATAAAATATCTTTGAAAGCTCTCCTATAAAGACTAAGGACGGGCCGGGCGGTGGTGGCGCACGCCTTTAATCCCAGCACTCGGGAGGCAGAGCCAGGCGGATCTCTGTGAGTTCAAGGCCAGCCTGGGCTACCAAGTGAGTTCCAGGAAAGGCGCAAAGCTACACAGAGAAACCCTGTCTCGAAAAACCAAAAAAAAAAAAAAAAAAAAGACTAAGGACAATGAAGGAGAATGGACTTAGAGGAGGAAAAGGGCAAGAAGCAAAACCAATGGGAACCAAGACATGGAAAAATCATACATAAAGCATGTACTAGACCACAGGATAATACTTTTTTTCCCCCAAGATAGGATTTCTTTGTGTAGCCTTGGCTATCCAGGAACATGCTCTGTAGACTAGTCTGGCCTTGAACTCACAGAGATCTCCCTGTGATCTCTGGGATCAAAGGTGTGTGCCACCACATCCAGCTAACTCTTAAATAACACTAATAAAAAGCCCCTACCTAAGAAAAAGATCAACAACCATATGGTAGGGTAAGCAAAGGAGATAAACAGTTCACTGGACAGGAAATATAAGTAGTTCTTAAACATATGAAAAATTCCTCCATCTCACTGTAATAAAAGAAATAACTACTGAAACTACACTGCAACAGCTTCCTTCTCTACCAAGACAGATTCAAAGCATGTGGAGAAACAGACAGCGTGAACATTACTGCCTAGAGTGTATATATGTATCCATGACTAAGTAACTTGACAGTTAACTTTTTTCTTTGAGACAGGATGTCATTATGTAGCCCTGGCTGATCTAGAACTTGCTATATCGACCAAGCTGGCCTCAAACTCTGCATCCAGAGAGGGACTAAAGGCAAAAACTCTATGCCCAGTCTTTAAATTTTTGTTTTATTTCTGTTTTGACAACTTTTATAATAAAACCAGTATGTATAAGACCTTATGGGTAACTTTTATCCAACTTTTATAACTTGTGCAATATTAGTTGAAGATGTGTTACATTTGCTTATGCTGTGGAACATTTGTTTAACAATGTGAAGATATGTTGTATTTTTAATATTGTATTTGTTTAACTCTGTGAAGCTGTGTTACTTTGCTTGTCTAAAACACCTGATTGGTCTAATAAAGAACTGAATGGCCAATAGCTAGCAGGAGAAAGGATAGGCGGGTCTGGCAGGCAGAGAGAATAAATTGATGGAGAAATCTGGGAAGAAAAGATCTAAAAATGAGAAAAAAAGGAGAGAGGACATCAGGGACCAGTCACACAGCTACACAACAAGCCATGGAGTAAGAAGTAAAGAAAGGTATATAGAATAGAAAAAGATAAAAGCCCAGAGGCAAAAGGTAGACAGGATAATTTAAGTTATGAAAAGCTGGCTAGAAACAAGCAAAGCTAAGGTCAGGCATTCATAAGAAAGAATAAGACTCTGTGTGATTTATTTGGGATTTGGGTGGTGGTCTCCAGAGAGCCAAACAAAGTAGCAGTTTCACATTGGCTTGGACTTCACCATATACACCAGGATAGCTGGCTAGAAAGCTTCCAGGGATCTGCTAATCTCCCACCTGGATTACAGGTATGCACCACTAATCCCTAGATTTTAATGTGGTTTCTGGGGATTTGAATTCCAATCCTCATGCTTTCAAAGGCAAGTACTTTACTGAGCCATTGACAGCTTGAGATGTAATTTTCATTCTATTCACTTATTACCTAATTCAGTGGTTTTTAGTTAACCACACTATTTGTTCTTTTAAATTGTGATAAAATACACAACAATATTTCATTTAAAACCTTCCTTACTTTTTTTGAGACTAGGTCGGATTTTGTAGCCCTTGCTGGGCTAGAACTTGAGTGGCAGTTCCTCAAAAAACTAAACATAGAATTACACTAGACTATGACTCAGCAATTCTACTTCATAAGAAGTGCAAGCAAGGCTCAAACAAATATGAGGTATGTGTGTACTTCTTTGTGTGTGTGCTTGTGTGTGTGTGTGTGTGTGTGTGTGTGTGTGTTTTGAAAGCTGGGAATGTAGCTCAGCTGTAGAACAGCACTGTGCTGTGGGATGGTCTGTATGTCAAACATGTTGCTTATTGGTCAATAAATAAAACACTGATTGGCCAGTGGTCAGGCAGGAAGAAGTATAGGCGGGACAAGGAGGAGAGAATTCTGGGAAGTGGAAGGCTGAGCCGGAGACACTGCCAGCCGCCGCCATGACAAGCAGCATGTGAAGATGCGGGTAAGCCACAAGCCATGTGGCAAGGTATAGATTTATAGAAATGGATTAATTTAAGATGTAAGAACTAGATAGCTAGAAGCCTGAGCCATTAGCCAAACAGTTTAAGCAATATAAGTCTCTGTGTTTACTTGGTTGGGTCTGAGCGGCTGTGGGACTGGCAGGTGGCAGAGATTTGTCCTGACTGTGGGCCAGGCAGGAAAACTCTAGCTACAGCACTGGCATGCAAAGCCCTGGGTTTGATCATCAAAATTTCAAAAAGAAAAATATGTAATATACACATATATATTATATACATGAAATCACTGTAGAAACAGAAAGTTTTAAACAAAATGTGAAAAGCACCTAAGGACTAACACCTAAGGACTTCCAGAGGCTTATATACATGTGCACCCTCCCCCAACAATGTGTGTGGAGAGAGGTCAGGAAGTCCAGAGTGAATGTGTATTGTTGACATGGACACAGCTGTCAAGGATCTCAATGCCTTAGACTCATGAGAGTGGCAAAGCCTTCCCTGGTTGAGGCTCAGAGGAATTGGCAAAACCCAAATAATGACACAGAGACTTATATTAATTATGAAAGCTCAGCCTTTAGCTTAGGCTTGTCTCAACTAGCTCTTACAACTTAAATTAACCCATTTATATTAATCTACAGTCTATCACATGATGTGACTTCTCTTCCATCTTGAACCTCCTGTTTCCTCTCCATGTCTCTTGGCTTCTCCTGCATGCCTAGATTCCTCTTCCTCTTCCTTTCTTTCGCCACAAATCCCACTATACCTCCTACATCACTATTGGTCATTCAGCTTTTATTATACCAATCACAACAATATATCTTCACACAGTGTACAAATATCCCAACAATTTACTGTTATACTTTTATCATTATTTTAGTGTATTCCGTTTACTATAAAACAGTATACTGTTTTAGTCAACAGCAGTCTCATATGCACCCCCCATTTCATAAAGATTGATTTATTTTTAATTTACATGTATGAGTGTTTTGCCTGCATGTGTATGTTCACTATGTGCATATATGGTACTCATGTAGGCCAGAAGAGAGTGTAGGATTCCCTGGAACTGGGGTTAAAGATGGTTGTGAACCACTGCATGTGTGCTAAAAACCCAGGTCTTCTCCACGAGCAGCAAATAATGCTCTTAACCACTAAGCCATTGTCCAGGTCCTCATACTTCTTAAATTTATTGCATCTCTTGATGTTTACCATCTTAGTTTGTGTAATTACTCTGTGATGCTTGTACAATGATGGAATTATCTGCTGATGCATTTGTCAGACCAAACTCCTGCAGTTTAGACACGAGACCATGTATATGTCTGGGAGTGGGGAAGAGGGATCAAAATTAGATTCTTTCTTCTGCAAATTTGTTGAACTATTATTCAGATGTTAGACTTCTTAGTTTTATTTTTATGTAACTACTCTTTCTTGTTACCATTTCTACTTTCTAAAAAATTATTTAGGGACTAGAAAGATGACTCGGTGCTTAAGAAAGCTTGTTGCTCTTCCAGAGAACCTGAGTTCAGTTGCCAGCACCCACATTAGGCAGTTCACAATCATCTGTAGTTCCAGTTCCAGGGAATCTGACACCCAATTCTGGCCTCCACAGGCATCCACGTGTGCAGACACTCACACACACATACACACACACACCCCTTTAAAAATCACTTGGAAGAGCTGGAGAAATGGCTCAAGAGTTAAAAGCAGTAACTGCTCTATCAGATGACCCAGGTTTGATCCCCAGATGGCTCACAACTGTAACTCCAGTTCTAAGAGATCTGATGCCCTCTTCTGGCCTTCTGGGCACCAGGTATGCATATGGTGCACAGACATAAATGCAGGTAAAACACCCATGCACATTAAATTAAAACTAAAAAAAAAATTATCTAGGAGTTGAAGAGATGGCTCATGGTTAAGAGAACATACTACTCTTGGAGAGGACCTGGGTTCAGTTCCTATCACCCACATCAAGTGACTCATAACTACCTGTAAGCCTAACTAAAGGGGATCTGATGCCCCTCTTCTGTTTTCTTAGGGCTCCCTTAAATACATGGTATGCATATACACATAAATAAAAGTAAAAATAAATAAATAGGACATAAAGAGATGACTCAGTAGTTAGGAATTATTGCTGCTCTTCCAGAGGCTATGAGTTAAAAATACCAGCAGCCATGTCAGGCAGCTCACAACCACCTATAACTCCAGCTCCGGGGGATACAGTGTCCTCTTCTGGCCCCTTCCCTTCAGGCATTTGGACACACACACACACACACACACACACACACACACACACACACACACAAATAGAATCTTTAATGATAAAGAAAAAATAAATGTTAAAAATTTGTTCTATACCTACGTCCTTTAAATATTACTATTAAAATTTACATTAAACATTTTAAAAAATAACTGGAGAAAAACATTTTTACTGCCAAACTCTATTGTTTTAAATTTGCACGTGTTCTAGTATTTGCATGGAGTTCTATATTCTGTGAAATGAAAAAAAAAAAAAACCAACCTCTTTTCCTTCTCTTTCAAATTGTTTTATTCTGCATATAATTTCTTTTGCTGCCTTCCAGTGCTCTTCAAGATTCTCTTTTTCATTTATGTCCTTTAGTTGGTCAGCTTCATTTTCATCAAAAGAATTCTCTCCTAGACTTAGAGATAATTTCTCAGCTTTGTAATATGGGATGTGTGGGGGGAGGGGGGAGACAGGGGAAGGGGATAGTAAGTTTATCATTATGAGAAATGTTATTATTACACTTTAAGGACAACTACATATTCCACCCCATCCCATCTTTAAACTGTATATCCATATACAATAACTGGTACTGAAAATAAGTGGAAAGAAGGCATAGCAAAGGCCTAAGACTTAGTCAAATAGTAGACTCTACTTTTCATAGTTTTGGAAAATAACACATGAAAATGTTATTCCAGATACAAGGTTACTGGCTTTAAAGTAGTTTGGAATGCAAAAATTAAAGACAGGATCAGTCATATGCTAAGTATATACTCTATCACTGAGCTACCTCTCTAGTTCAAAAGTAGATTGTTTTGGTTTGGTCAAGTTTCATTTACTTGACATAAGTTAGAGTCATCTGGGAAGGGGGAAACTCAACTGAGAAAATGCCTCTATCAGATTGCCTGTAGACAAGTCTATGGAGGCATTTTCTTGATTAATGGTTGATGTAGGAAGGCCTAGATCACTGGAGGAGGTTCCATCCCTGGGCAGGTGGTCGTGGGTTATATACAAAAGCAAGCTGACCAAGCTATGTAAGCAGTATTCCTCCATCATCTCTGATTCAGTTCCTGTCTCCAGGGTTCCTGACTTGAGTTCCTGTCCTTCCTTCCCTTAACAATGTACTGTAAGGTGTGAGCTGAAATAAACCCTTTCTCCCTCAAGTTGCTTTTGGTCATAATGTTTATTACAACAGTAGGAAGCAAACTAGGGGACATAGATATGCTTCAAACACAGTCTTTTTAAAAATTTATTATGTCCATAGTGTTTCATTCACAAAGAAATCTTATAGCTACCACCAGCTCTCTGGGCTCCAGCTAGACTGCCCATCAATTCTTTGAATACACCAGTCCCCTTCCTAAGCTAGGATCTGTTGCTTAGGCCTGAGCCATTTATAGCCCATTTCTTCTTTTCACACAATTAACTCTAGACATTTAGATTTCTGTTCATGAATTACTTTCTTCCTATAATTTTGGGCCCTTTCTCCCAAAACCTTTACTGCTTTAAAACTGGGTCAGATCACTGTAGCTGAAGTTTTCCTGTGTCCCGGCCTGCTGGCAGTCGGGACAAATCTCTCCCACTCGCGTCCCCCAAGTAAACACACAGAGACTCATATTACTTATAAACTGTATGGCCGTTTGCAGGTTGCTTGCTAACTGTTCTTATATCTTAAATTAACCCATTTCTATAAATCTATACCTTGCCACATGGCTCGTGGCTTACTGGTATCTTACATCATGCTTCTCCTCGTGATGGCTGGCAGCATCTCTCTGCCTCAGCCTTCCACCTCCCAGAATTCTCCTCTCTCCTTGTCCCGCCTACACTATCCTTCCTGCTTAGCTACTGGTAAATGAGCATTTTATTTATCAATCAATCATAGCAACAGATCACTTTGCTATAGTGTATTGCTAAGTATTCAGAATACACTCCCTCACAATCTTTATATCAATTTATAATAATATCTAATTTTAGTTTTTAGAATTATTATTTCTTTACTCAGACTAAACTTACAGGCCCACAGTTTGCTTATAACTCTACCCTCAATCTCAATGCCTTTCATGGTACTTAGCATATAACAGAAATTCTAATATTTAAACTAATGAACAAATGTACTTTATATTATGATTTAGAAACAAAACACAAGGCATAAAATAAGTGAATTTTCTCAGCTTCTGCTATCTGGATGTCCTCTTTTACATAGGCTTGAGTATGTTGAAAATGTTCTAATTGTCATTTCCAAATTATATATGCTCTTTTCAAGCCCAAAAAAATAATTTGGAATCTAAATCATTAGAGTACATACAAATTTCTCTTTAGCAACTTTCTTTCCTTCCTTTCTTTTCCTTTGGAACAGAGTCTTACTATGCAACTCAGGTTGGCTTTGAACACACAAAACCCTGCCTGCCTCTGGTCCAGAAATTAAAAGTTGTGTGTCACTATACCTGGCAGTTGATATTTCGATTTTTGTTTGTTTGAGATAAGAGTCTTACTATGTAGCCTTGGCTGGCCTGGAACATCCAGTATAGATACTGGTCTTGATTCCTAAGGAATCTGCCTGTCTCTGCTTCCCAGGGCTAAGATTAAGGTGTGCACTACCATGCCCAGCTAGTTGATATTTTCCTAAAGTAACAGTAAACTTACTAATTGTTTTGCAGTTTTGAAGCACATAAGTGGCAGCTTTGTTTAGTTCTTCATTATTAAATTCAGTTAAGGCTTGTATCATTAGTGGCAGCCCATTGCTTTTTAAAAGTTCATATTGATTTTCCTCTGTAAAAATATCAAAAAATGGTGATTATTTTTCATAAAGTTTATAAAGCTTTGTATGAGGTCATGATTTATCACTGTGATAATTATGAACATAATTCAAACTTTAAAATAAAGAATATAATTTCAAAGGTATTTTCAATTTATTAATCTGTTTACAAAAGGTACCTAATTCCCATAAATGATGATTTCTAAAATGTTGCCACAATGTACCACACCTCATAAGAGATAGCAGATAGCTCTCATTTGGTTTTTAAAAAAATGAAGTGTAGGGATTGAAAGATGACTCAGTGGTTAAGAGCACTTGCTGCTCTTACAGAGGACCCGAATTTGGTTTCCAATACCCACATCACGTGGTTCATAACCACCTATAACTCTAGCCCTCCTCTGTGGGTACCCAGAGACACACATATACATATGCATAAATAAAAACATTCTTAAAAGGTTAAGAGAAAGAATAGAGAAATTGATAGAGGAAACAAAAACTAAGGAAAGAGTAGATGAAACAAGAGAGAAAAAAGAGATGAGAAAAAAGTGGGAAAGTGTGAGGAACGAGGGAGATAGTTAGAAGAGAGGAAAGTGAAGATTGTTGGAAAGATGGATTAGAGCAAGACTGGGATGGAAATAGAGGAAACAAAACCTTCGAGAGTTTTCACTGAAGGTTAGAAGAACTGGCCTTTCAAGGTTTTCAGTGAGGGAGAACAGGATCAGATTTGTATACTGACTCAGCAAGAAGACTGAAAATCGAGAGAGACAAGGAGGAGCAGATGAGGTAGCTGTTACAGTCGTACTGGTGAAAGGTGATAATGGACTGGGGGCAATGGGAAGAAATATGGAGTGAGAAAGAAGTACAACCAGAGGCTTCCATGATTAACTGAACATAGTATGAAAAAGAAAATAAGGAGCTTAAATGACTGGGACAAAAGCTGGATTTTAAGCCTTTCATACAATAAGAGAAGAAAGAAGCAAAAGCATGTTTCCACCCCACTGTTTCAGTACATACACTGAATTAACTGAATACTCACCACAATCCTCTGTGCAGTGACCAATGGCAAGTATGATGCTAAATTTTTCTCCTGAATCAAGACTTTCATGAAGCAGTAATGCCAGAAGTTTTGAAACAATGTGGTATTTGGATAACACCACTGAAAAGGTAGCTACTAGTTTCATACAGGGGGGGAAAAAGGTACAAATTTAAGATTTCTAAGTATACAAGTACTATATGTTTTAGAGCTTACTCAGGGAGAATATCATATGCCTATATACCACCTAATATATATATGTCATGTAGCATCCAATATATGTGTACACATGTCAACTTAAACACATTATAGTAAGAAAATGGTTTATCGTCCTCATTATTTACTCTTTTTGTTTTGGTTTTGAGACAGCATTTCTCTATGTATTCCTGACTGACCTGGAACTCTCTATGTAAACCAGTCTGGCCTCAAACTCACAGAAATCCACCTGCCTCTGTCTCCCTAGATTAAAGGTGTGCATCATCATGACTAGTCTTTTATGGTTTTTGTTTGGTTTTGGTTTTTGGTTTTGGTTTTTTTTTTTTGGGGGGGGGTTCTTTGTAGCCCTGGCTGTCCTGGAACTAGTTCTGTAGACCAAATTGGCCTCAAATTCACAGAGATGCACCTGCCTCTGCCTCCCAAGTGCTGGGATTAAAGGTGTGCACCACCAGTGCCCGGCTTATGTTCTTCTTCTTTAATGGTTTCTTCTTAGTTGCTGTGCATGATGCTGTAAATATGAACTAATAATATATTCCAAAAAGCTGAATACACCTACTCTTATCTTATATATCTCCTTATAGCTACACTAGACAGTAAGGCCATTACTAGATAAATCCTGCTTGACATTGAAATATGACTCTATGACACTATTAATGTTAACGATGCAATGAAGGTTATATAAATCTATGATGAAGTGTGATGAGATTGAAGAAGTCTACTATTAAGCTATACTTCTCCTTATGAGGTATTTATGTTATTTTTGATTGTTTGAGACAGGGTCTTACACAGCCCAGGATGACTTTAAACTTATTATTAACCAGAGGCTAACCCTGAACTGATCCTCTTGCCTCTATTTCCTAAATGCTGGGATTATAGGTATGCACTACCCTGCATGGCCTCCATAGGGTTTATAACAGAGTTCATCCAGAGTCTAATAATACTGGTATGAACAATAAAGTTGTGAATTCCTCAAGGAACTATATCACTTAATTTTTTTTACATTTACTTATTGTGTTTATGTGTGCATAGCACATATGCCATGGTGCACACACAGAGGTCAAATGACAACTTTATTCAGGAGTCAGTTTTCTCCTTCCATCATGTGGGTCACAGGACTGAACACAGGTTATCAGGCTTGGCAGCAGGAACCTCTATCTGCTGATGCATCGCATGGTTCAAGGGACTATAAGTATCTCAACTACTTTTATGTCTTTGGGACTCAGCACACAGCAGGTATTCATTAACTGCTTATTAAATAGCCATCTAGGGGCTCAGTAGTTAAGAGAACTTGCTGGTCTTACAGAAGAAGATTCAGATTCGGTTCCTAACACTGACATGGTGGCTCACAACCAATTCCTGGGGATCCAATGTCCTCTTCTGGTCTCTGTGAGCACTAGGAACACACATGGTATACATACAAACATTAAGGCAAAACACTCATACACATAAAATAAATCTTTAAAAACTCAGCCATCTACTTTTTGGGTTGTTTGTGAATGTAAAGGGGTCCTCACTACAAGAATTTACACACTATCATTCTAAGTGTTTGTACAATGAGAAACGTATGTCCTTAGTTCTGGCTCTGCTGCTCACTCATGCACTAGGTATGTCAGACATTACCCTCATCACAAAGGCATGTTTTAATTTTTATGTATACATTTTTGTCTCTATATAAGTATATGCCACATATGTGCAGGTGCCTGCAGAGGCCAGAAGGTGTTGGAGAGGCTGGAGCTCTCGTTACAAGTAGTTGTGAGCTGCCCAACTTGGGTGCTGGGAACCAAATTCAGGTCCTCTGGAAAAGTAGCAAAAGCTCTTAACTGCTGAACCACCTCTCCAGCCCAAGTTTAATTATTTACATAATTCCTAAAATTTTGTACATTGGGTTTTCCAATATCTCAATGTCTTTTGATTTGTCATTTAAATTTTTTTAATTAAAATTGTTTTTCTTTTTAGACAACGTCTCACTGTGTTACCATAGCTGGCCTAGAATTCAAGAGATCTACCTGCCTCTACCTCTGCCTCCCAAAAGCACCACCACATCTAGCTAAAACAGCTTTTTAAGTGAAATAATGACTTAAAGAATTACAGGATCTTACTTTGATTCTCTTATTAGACCTAAAGTCAAAAGACTTAGATGTGCATCCCTAGGGAAGTTGTAACTTCTGATGGGAAAATAAGGAACTAGAATAGGTAATTTCTAAGATTCTTTCCATTTGCAAGAAGGTGGAAATTTTGCCATTTTAATACAATTTTGCCATATTAAATACAATAGTATTTGATGTATTTATAGATGTATTAACGTATTTGTTCAGCAAAGTTCAGTTACAGAAAACTGATTAAGCATTTTCACTCACAGTTATTAGTAATACATGCATCCACGGTCTTTGTCACCACCACTGCAAGCTTAGCACTGGAAAAAGTATTATGTGAATCAGACTCCAGCTGCACAAGAACTTGAGACAAAACATCCAGTCCACCCGAAGATACGAAGCAGTTCTGAACATGTGCTTAAGGAATAAAGTAGCAAAACTATTAATATCTCAAAAAAGGCAGGTGTATGAGTTCATTCAATTATTTTATATTAAATACTTTTAATTTGGTTTTTCAAATACTGTAACTCCCCAAAATTACAGAATTAAAAGTTCAACTTTCATCTATTTATGTGCATACACACATTCATACATATAAACTTAGTAACACTTCCCCTTGACACAGTACAATTATATGTATAGTAGGATAGTGCTTCATTTTGCGTAGGAGATCTTTTATTTCATTTCTGAGAACTGGTGTTTCTGTGATATTATTAAACTATCCTTCATAATTATTAAACAAGTATTTCAATAGTGCTATATAGAATAGATTCAGTAAGGGCAAGGAATGGAAAAGTGGTCTAGGCCTATCATCTTAGCACTATGGAAGCAGAGGCAAAAGGTAATGAGTTGTAGCCTGGGCTTACAGCAGGACCCTAACAACATGATAACAATGAAAGAACAGATTCGTTTGTTTATTGGTATTACAACCAGCAATTACTTTCTAAATTCCAATGTAACTGATATCTCAGATCACTTTACTCTAGAAATGACAATGTGTTCCATTGTTTCAAAAACACATATGAATTTTTTTTTTTTTTTGAGAAACAGGATTTCCCTATATAGTCTTAGCTGTCCTGGAACTCACTATGTAGACTGGGCTGACCTTGAACTCACAAACACACTCCTGCCTCTACCTCTACCTCTGCCTCTGAAGTGCTAGAATTGAAGGTGCATACCACCACACCTGGCCACATACGCCTTTTATTTACACCTAATTCTTTTTTCTTCTTGGAGCACAAAATTCTATTATATCATTGAGCAAAGATTCAGTTACAGATAGATACATACATATATACACAAAATGTGTGTTTATACATATTATGTATATATAAGTATATTTTTGAGACAAGGTCTCACTATTTACCCCAGGCTGGCTTCACTCTTAAGATTCTCTTGCTGCTTCTTCCCAAGTGATATTATAGTCCTGTACCACCACACCCTCGTTTGAAAGTAATGTTGATGAGAAAGTATCTCCTGCGGCTCTAAAATCAGTATCTCTATAGCTCCTATCCTAGAAACAGGCTTATGACCAATGGTGATGAGGCTAGTAGTTAAAAATCCTGCCACAATTTTTTTCCTAGTTTAGCCTAGTTCTAAGGATGATGATTTAAAAGCCAAGATGATTAAAAACAAAAATTAATTTTTGTATTGTAAATAAAAGGAATATTAACATAAAATAATATCACATCCAGAATTTAACACTATTCACTTATTTGGTACTAGTGACTGAAATCAGAAACATCTACACAGAACATAAGCACTCCATCACTAAGCTACATCTCCTACCACCCCTTTCCAAAAACATATTTTGTGTTTATTTGACTATTTAATTAACTTTGTTTTTGGATCTAGTAGTTTCTCAAGTGGTCCAGGGTGGCACTGAACTCCTAATGTTGCCAAGACTGACCTTTAACTCCTGATTTCCCTGCTTCCACCACTGCTGGGATTACAAGGTTTATGCTGCTGTCTTAGAGAGAAACTGAAACATTTTACAATTTAAAAATACAATTCTGGTTTTTATTTATATGGAATATATTTTTATTTAAATGTATTTATATGGGAAGTGTGGAAACTGCATATGTCATGGAGTGCATAAGGAAGTCAGAGAACAACTTGTGAAGTTGATTCTCACTTTCTACCATGTGGGACCTTGGGAATGAACTCTGTCAGGTTCGGCAGCAAGCACCTTTTGCCACTAATTTCATTGGCCTTAAAACAAACAAAAAAATCTTAACTTAAAATTTTTTGTTATTTTTACATTTATTTATTCATGTGCATATGTACACATATACCACAACACACACGTGGAGGTCAGATGACAACTTTCAGAACATATTTTTCAACTTACATGATATGAATCCTGGGGATCAAACTCAGATAGTCAGACTTAACGAATGGTAAGAGTCTTTACCCAGTGAGCCATCTTGTCATCTTGTTTTTTTCTTTAGAGTGGGGGCTGGTGGCATGGTTTTTTGAGACAAGGCTTCTCTGTGTAGCCCTGGCTGTCCTGGAACTCACCCTGTAGAACAGGATCTCACAGACATCCACCTACCTCTGCCTCTGGAGTACTGGGATTAAAGGCATGCACCACCACCACCTGGCTTGCTATCGTGGTTTTAAGGACAAGCACATGTTTTCAATATTGTAATGACTACAAGACAGCTTCTCACTACACAGTATTTTTAATTAATTTTTTCAAAAAGTGAGGTTTTTTTTCTTGTTTGTGGTTTTCAAAGTCTAGTTTTTATTTTTCTTTTTTGAGATGAGGTCTCATGTAGCCTAACACATTCTGGACTCTGTGGGTGCCTGCATGGACATAGTGCATATAGACAAGCATGCACCCTACACATGAACATTATAAATCTCCTCACAATTTAGATATTTCTGCAAGATTTTGCTGTGTTAGTCAACTTTATTGCAGTGACAACATACTTAAATTAACTTATAAGGAAAACATTTTACTTTGGGCCATCATTTTAGAGATTACAGTCTATGATTTGTGGCTCTGGAGTCAAGGCAGTACACATCATAGTAAGACATAAATAGGTTATAAAGGAAACTGATCACCTGTTGGAGCCAGGGAGGCAGAAACAGAGAGGAGCAAGGGTTCTTAAATTCTCTTCAATGGCACATCTCAATGGCTTATTTCCATTAGGACCTACATCCTAAAGATTCCATGAATTTCCCATGAATTCCAAATAGCACTATAAACTGAGGACAAAGCCTTCAATACATAGGTCTTTGGGAGACACTTATTAAAATAATAGCACAGGCATTACATATATTTCATTAAATTTACACCTAAGTATTTTCATTTTTTTGAGATACAGTATCTATCTGTAGCTCAGGCTAGTCTCTAATTTACTATTTATTATGATCTCAAAATCCTCCTGCCTCAGCCTCCCAAGTGCTGGGATGTGCTGTGGATATCACTTTATATAAATAAAATGCTGATTGGCCAGTAGCCAGGCAGGAAGTATAGGCGGGACAAGCAGAGACGAGAATTCTGGGATCAGGAAGGCTGAGTCAGGAGATGCTGCCAGCCACTGCCATGAGTACCAACATGTAAGATACCGGTAAGCCACAAGCCATGTGGCAAGGTATAGATTTATAAAAATGGGTTAATTTAAGATGTAAGAATTAGATAGCTAGAAGCCTGAGCCATTAGGCCAAACAGTTTAAATAATATAAGCGTCTGTGTGTTTATTTTATAAGTGGGCTACAGGACTGCCGGGGCTTGGTGGGACCCAGAGAGAAAAACTCTAGCTACAAATGGCTCCCAACGTGGGGCTCGAACCCACGACCCTGAGATTAAGAGTCTCATGCTCTACCGACTGAGCATCATATTATCTGTCTTGGTTTTTACCCCCAGATTATCTACTTTTATTTCATGTATATGCATGCCTGCCTATATGTATGTGTACCATGTGCATTTCTGGTGCCATGGAGGCCAATAAAGGGCATTGAATCCTCTAGATCTAGAGTTTCAGTTGTGAGCTGCCATGTGGGTTCAGAAAATTGAATCTGGGTCTTCTGTAAGAGTAGCCAGTACTCTTAACTTTTGATCCATTTCTTTAGTCCCAGGCTAGTTTTTTTTTTTTTTTTAAAGCATACTATTATAAATGATGGGGGCTGGGGAAATGGCACAATGGGTAAAGCACTTGCCAGCAAGCATGAGGATCTGAGTTTGGATCACCAATAACTACATCAAAGCTGGCCAAGGCACTGTGTACCTAGAGCCCCAGTGCGGGGGAGGCAAAGATAGGCAGGTTCCAGTGGCTTGCTGGTCAGTAAGTCTAGCTGAAACAAAAAGCTCCAATTTCAGTGAGAGACCTTGTCTCAAAAAGTATGGTAGAGAGTGACAGAGGAAGATACCCAAAGTTATTCCTTGACCTCCACATTGGAATACACAAGGAAGTGTACCTGCAGCCACTATTAATGCAAGCATACACTCCCAACAAACAGACACAAATGACAGTTTAAGGTTCCAATAATTTGTAGGGACATAATGATTTTGTATGTCCTTACATCCTGCAATCTACCTAAAATCACTATTAGCTATAGTTGTGTGTCTGGATGTGATACTATCACATCATTTATGGGAAAATTCTTTCATTTTAATCTCTATGAATTTTATTTCACTTTCTTATTTCACTGGCTAGGAATATCTAACAAAATATTAAATAAAAATAATGAGAATAGCAGTTACATGTAGCATTATATATAGCCCTTTATCACATTAAGTACGTTCCCTTCCATTCCTAGTTTACCAAGAGTTATTATGAAGACATATATTATGCATAATACTTTTCCTCTAATTATTAAGATTATCATATAGTTCTTTTTTCTAACCTGTGATTTATGGTTTTATAATGTTAAACCAATCTTGCACTTCTTTGAGATAGGCCATTTAGTCATAATGTATTATCTTTTCTCCATATGGTTAAATTTTTAGAAAATACTTTTTGAACTCATACTAGCCTGGAACTCCTTATGTAGATCAGGATAGACTCAAACTGATGGTAATCATCCTGACTTGATTTTTAAATATTATATCTATATATCTATATATCTATAGATAGATAGATAGATAGATAGATAGATAGATAGATAGATAGATATTTTAATATCTAAGGCTGGGAATGTAACTCAGAATTGGTTAGAATGCTTGTCAAGGATCCACAGATCAGTGGGTTCAACTCCTAGTGGCACATAAACCAAGAATGATGGTACACATTTGTAATTCCAGTATTTGGGGAGTAGAGGCAGAAGTTAAGGAGTTCAAGGTTATCCTTGAATACATAGAGAATTTGAAGCCAAGCAGATTATATGAGGCTCTGTCTCATATAAACAAACAGTATTTTTATTTCTACGTGCATAATAGATATTGACCTATAATTTTCTTGTAATGGCTTCTTTCAGCTTGGGTGTAGCGCTAGCCTTATAGAATGTATTTATAAGTGTTTCTTCCACTTCTATTTCTAGGAATAATTTATGTAGAATTTTTTGGGGGACTTTTTCCAAAAAGTAGAATTCACCAGTAAAATTATCAGGCTTTGAAATTCTCCTATATTTATTACAACTTTAATTTATGAATTCTGTCTCTTTGATATAGAACTATGGAGTCAGGTGTGATAGCACACACCTGTAATCTTAGCACTCAAGAAGTGGAAGGGAAGAACCAGTTCAAGGCCAGTCTCAGCTACACAGCAAGTTCAAAGCTAGCCTGAGCTACATAAAACCCTGTCTTGAAAAAAAAATTACAAACATGGGGCTGGAGAGATGGCTCATTGGTTAAGAGAACTCTCTCCTCTTGAAGGGAGGAGACGTTAGTTCAGTTCCCAGCACCCACATGGTAGCTCACAACTGTAACTCCAATTCCAGGGACATTTACACTCTCTTCTGGTCTCCAAAGGCATAGCACATATGGGCATACAGACAAACACTCACACTCATCAAAATTAAGAAAAAAAAAACTTCAAAAACAAATAAAAAATAAAAAAGAACAAACAGAGCCAATAGAGGAATATTCAAGTTATCTATTTCTTTGGAGTAATTTCTATATTTTAAAGAATTTGTCCAATTCATTAGGCTTGTCTAATTGCATGGTATAAAACTGTTTCTACTATTATTTTGTTAAACTCTGATAGTTCTTGAGTGAGGGATGGAGAGCTGGCTCAGCAGTTAAGGAACTGTCTGCCCTTCCAGCAGACACAGGTTTGGTTCCTAGCACTCAAGAGGTAGCTCTGTATAACTGTCTGTATCTCCAATCCCATGGAATCTAACTCCCTCTGCTGGCCTCCAATGGCACCAGGCATACATGCAGTACACAGGCATACATGCAGACAAACACTCATACACATCAAATAAAAAGAAGGAAACATAATATAGAGTGATGTCACTTTTCATGGTAATTTAGATGGATAATTTAGATCTTTTGTAGTGGGAGTGGGTTGGGGAGGTTGAAGATAGTGCATCACACTGTAGCCTAGTCTGGCCAGAAACTCACTATCTATGTAACCCAGACGAGCATGAACTTTCAGCCATCCTTATCCCTCAGCCTTCCACAATCTCCAGAAATCCAAGTCTTTAATAACCACATATTTGGCTATCAGTCATCTTTTCGAGGTTTTTTTTTTTTCTTTTGTTCATTTATTTTTAAAAATTGTATTTATGCTCTGACCTGGGAAGCAGATCAGTGCCTTGCTTAGCTATCAGTAGAAAAGCTTCCTCCTGCAGAGACCTATAGCCAGACATTATGCAGAGAGAGAGACAGACGTTGGAATACTCAGCCCTAAACAGGATCTCTCTACCAACTCCCTCCCCTCAGGGCTCAGGAAACCCCTAGGAAGAAGAAGTAGAAAAAGTATAAGATCCAGAGGATAGAGGACACCAAGAAAACAAGGCCCTCTGAATCAATATGAGCAAAGCTCATATGTACTCACAGAAACTGAGGCAGCACGTACAGGATCTGCACAGGTCTGAACCAGATCCTCTGAATATATACTATGGCTTTAGCATTTTTATGGGATTCCTGAGTAAGAAACCAAGTGGATCTCTGATTCTTGTGTCTTCTCTTGGATTCATTTCCTCCTGTTTGTTTGTCTTGCCCAACTCTGATGTTATAGTTTTTATCTTATATATTTTATTTTGATATATTTTAAATTTTTTAAAAGAATAAGTATTAAATATAAAAATGTGTATTTATTATTATGGAGTTGTGTGTGTATAAACACACACACACATACATGCACATGCACTATAGCGGTCAGAGAACAATTTTGTGGATTCATTTCTCTCCTTGCACCTTAATGTAGGTTCTGAGGATCATCAGACTTGCATCATATTGAACGAGAAGAGCCTTTACAGACTGAGCCATCTCAATGACCCCATGTTTTTTTTTTCATTTCTAATTTAATTCCATTTTGGTTAGATCGTACATCCTGTGAGGTTTTAAGTTTCATTATTCCATTGCACTGTTTTATGAGGGTATTTAGAAAGGTTAAAAACAAAGCAAACAAAAACAAACTATATTGCAGGATGGGGATAGTGGTTCATGATTATATTTCCAGAACTTAGGAGGTATGGGAAGAAGAATCATGAACTCAAGGTCATCTTTCATTATACAGAAAGATCTATAAACCAGTCTGGGCTGCAGGAGACCATTCTCAAACCCCACCTCCCAAGAAACAACAATGCTGCTGTTACCATCTTTCCAATGTCCTCCCAATAATATCTACTTCCAAGATTTTCTCATCTTCAAAAGTCTAGCCAAGAACTCAAGGCAGAGGAAGGTCAGTATCTGTTTGAGGCCAGCCTAGTCTATATAGTGAGTTCCAGGCCAGCCAGGGCTATACAGTGAGACCCTTTCTCAAACAAAACAAAACAAGTCTAAATATACCCAAAATGGTACCATTAGAAGCATCAAACTCATTAACTGAGTTTAATAGTTTTTGTTATGCTTTGAAATACAGTTCTAAATGTACAACCTAGAAAATAATGAATACTTACTATTATTTGCAAGAGTAAGTCCAATAAATGAGCATATAGGGCGAATTATCTCAGGTTTGATACAATTCATTAGCCATTCATTAGCATATGGAAAAAGTGAACAACAAAGTATTTGATTCTCATCTGAAAGGAGGAAAGCCAACCACGTTTTAATTAGACTTTTGCAGAATATCAGTCACCATTTGTTTTTATATTTGTATTTAAATAGTTGAAATAATTACCATTTTGAGGATTGTTGACACAGACACACAGAGTACTACACACTGAAGACCACAACAGATAACTCTGGAAAACATTATTATCTGACAAATTCAACTCATAATTTGAAAGAACTGTCCTATTGGGTTAAAAAGAAAAGGTAGTAAATTATTATAAATGCACTAATGTCCTAAACAATGAATAGTAAGACATTTTGTTTACTTACCTGAACAACTGTGACAGAACTTCAATACAACCCGTTTCTCTTACAAGCGTTTGTCCATTCCCTTTAAAAATAGCCATGTGTTACTTGAATATAGACTTTATTTAAAAATAATTTTATAGAAATTAAGACATTTAAAATATTTTAATTAGTTTATAAGCTACTTTAAAGTATTACAAAGTATACAGAGTTACAGTAGGAAAAAAAAAACCTACAATCAAGGGGCTGGAGAGATGGCTCAGCAGTTAAGAGAACTTTCTATTCTTCCAGAGGACCTGGGATCAATTCCCAGCACCCACATGGTGGCTTACAACTCCAGTTCCAAGGGATCTGATGTCCTCTTATGGTCTTTGTGGGTACCAGGCATGCACATAGTTAGTGTACAGATAGACACATAGGCAAAACATCCATACACATAAAATTTTGATTTTTTAAAAAAACTCTACAACCAGTTTTATTATGGAAAATATATTATGCTTAGCAACTTACAGCTTTGTTTTTCCTCTAAAAATTATAAAATGCTTTAGTTATAGTTCTGTTACTATATGAAAAGAATCTCCAAAGCAGAAAAAATACAAATCTTTTTCAGGTTTTCTAAAGTAGAGAAAACAATCTAGAAGCAATTCAAGTACCTAACAATTTCAAGAATTAAATGAAAGAAGTTTTTAAAAATGAAGAGGTTGGGTAGATTGATCAGTCAGTGAAGTGGCAGCATAAGGAACTCAGTTTGATCCTCAGCACTCATGTAATAAATAAATAAAAACCCAGGCACAGTACATTGTGTCTGATCCCTGGGGCTTGCTGGGTAGTCAGTCTAGTCAGATTCAGTGAGAGACCCTGTCTCAAAAATAAGAGGTGGAAACTGATTGAGGGAGATATCCCACATCAATCTTCAGCTTCTGCACCAAGCATACACACATGCATATGTACAAACATACACACGCAAAGTCCTAACAGGTACACATGGACACTTATACTATATTTTCAGCTTTTCAATAAACCTAAAATTATTCCAAGATAAATGCCATTGGGGTCTAATACAGTAAATCTTATAACAAAATGATCAGTTCAGTGAAAAGTCAATCAATTTATTAAATAGTTTTCTTTTTAAAGATTAAGTAGTGCAAATCACTTTACTATTTCTTAAAATTAACAAATATCAAGTGATTAAACATATACTATTAATTCCTTCCTTAGAGCTAGTATCTCTTGCATGTTAATGAGATTAGAAAATCACTAATACATTTGGGAAGCAGAGGCAGGTGGATCTCCATAGTCTACATAGTGAAACAGCCTAAAAAAAAAATAAAGGCACCTATATAACAAGAATGACTAGAATAAAAGTATTAGTGACTATTCTATAAAATATAATAAAATATTTTAAACATTCATTAGAGAATATACTTACTATTATTTGAAACCAGAACCAAAAGAACATAGATGGACATTCTTTTCAAATTTGTATTTGAATCATCATTAGATAAGAGCAAAGTTAAATCCTGAAATAATTCTGAAGTACACAAAGTTTGCTGACAGTAAACTGAAACAAAAAATACAATTTTCATTTAAATATATTAGCACAAAAATACACGAAACAAAATACAAAGCTGTTGAACTAGGGATACTTCTTAACTAGATGTCATTTAATTGACATATATTAGAAACACTAAAATTTATGAAAACTTGATATGTGCTTAACAGACCAAATGAGCATTTTTTTAAATTTTTTTATTTTTATTCTATATGCATTGGTGTTTTGCCATGGGTGTTGGGTCCTCTGGAACTGTAGTCACAGACAGCTCTGAGATGCCATGTGGTTGCTGGGAGTAGAAGCCCAGTTCTCTGGAAGAGTAGTCAGTGCTCTTAACCACTGAGCCATCTCTCCAACACCCCTTAAAATTTTTTTTAAAATTACATTTATTTATTTACTTGTGTGTACGCACACATGCATGAGTGTGTGTGCCCACCCACAGGCGCAGACATGCCACAATGCTCTTATGGGTCAAAGCACAACTTATGGGAGTTAGTTTTCTCTTTCCTTCATATGAATTCCATACATCAAACTTAGACAAGCACCTTTAACTACTGAGCCAGGTAGCCAGTTGCAAATCAGCACTCTCTTAATCAAAATGACTTGGTCTAAGCTCCAAAGCAAACATTAAAATACTCTAGAATTGCCAATAAAATCCTAACCAAATAAAAAATGCAAATCAGACCAAGTAAAGTAAAAAGTGAGACCAAGTGAGAAGACTAGCAAAAAAAAACAAAGCAAGAAAAAAACTTTAAAAAATTCAGATATCTACTTTGGAAAACAGAGGGTCAGGCAATATCTATGATATTTATGAAGACTTTTAGAGGTGCAAAATCTTCCTAGCTCAAAAATAACACTAGGCATGCTGCAATCCCAATACTTAGGAAGCAAAACAGGAGAACTTTGCATTCAAGGCCAGCCTGTGCTTTATAGTAACCTTGACTCAAAAAAGAAGAACGAACCCCATTGGAAACAAACAAAATAACCCTAAAAAAATGAGAGTCAAGCCAGGTGTGGTGACATTCACCTTTAAATAAAGAGAAAACATTTTAAATATTTAAAATTAAGGACATAAAAATAAAATTTCATATTTTACCATTTTCTTCTGCAATAGATCCTAATGTATATAAGGCTGCTTCTTTTACCATGCTATGCTCACTTGACTTTGCAAGGTTTTTTACAAACATCAAACCACCAATTTCCCGGAAATAAACACCTGCATCACCTGTAGGATTTGCAGATAAAACAAGATAGAAATTAAAATTACTTTGATTATACTGTTAAGGATAAGACAATCAAATGGATAAAGTAATATACATTAAGTAGAAGAGAAACAGCCATGCATATTAGTATATTGCAGTAGTACAAAACTGGAATCAGAGTGGGTCATGGGTTGTGCTGGTACATGCATACAGTCCCAGTGCTGGGGAGACTGTCAGGAGAATCAAGAGTTAGAGACCAGCCTGTGCAGTTACTTCAGGAAATGAGATGAAAGAAAGAGAGAGGAAGAAGAGAGGGAGAGGGAGACATAGACAGAAAGAGAGAGATGGAGGGAGGGAAGAAGAAAGAGGTAAAGAGAAAGGAAAAGAAAAAAGAAAAATAATAGAATTATGAATAAAGTTCATTATTATGTCTTACTGTTTTGTTGACAAACTGAATGAATAGTGATCAAAACTTCCTTTTGTGACAAAGGGTTGCCCATGTGATACTTCAGACATTCTAACAGTAAATTCAGGTCAGTCTTCATTTCTACCAGAGAAAAATTATTTTAAAACCAGTTTTCTTTCAAAGATCAATAATTCATATTCTATTTCATAATTATACACCTTTGAAATTTTTTAAAAATAATAAGCAAATATTTGCTTTATAATCTAAGAAAGATATACTTAAGATATTTTAAGTGAACTGATATTTTAAATGAAAATACAACATATTAGAATTTATAGGATGCTAATGAAGCATATTTATGAGGAAATGTCTAGTACTAAATGCCTATGTTAGAAAAGAAAATGGTTCCTAAATCAATGACCTTAGCTTCCATCTTAAGAAACTAGAAAAAAAGCAAACTCAGCCCGAAGTAAGCAAGGAGAAAAAAAAATTATACAGACAAAAGCTGAAGTTAGTGAAACAGAAAAATGAAAGAGTGGGACCAAAGAGATGGCTCAGTGGTTAAGAGCACTGGTTGCCCTCCAGAGGACCGGGGTTCAATTCCCAACATCCACATGACAGATCACAATTGTCTGTAATCTAGTCTCAGGGGATCCAATGCTGTCTTCTGACTTCACTCAGACATCAGGCATGCACAGATATACATGCAAGCAAAACATCTATACACATAAAAATAAATTTAAAAATTAAAAAGAGAAGGCTCTTTAAAAAGACCAATAAAACTGAATTCTCTAGCCAGACTAATGTTGATAAATGAGTACAGACACAAATTACCAATATTAAATGAGAGAAGAGCCAGGTATGATGGCTCACACCTATAACCCCAGCATTTAGGAGACTGAGGCAGAAGGATTTCCACAAATTCAAGGGCTACATAGTGAATTCCAGTCCAGCCTAAGCTACAGAGGGAGACATTATAAATAAATAACTACTACAGAGTCTGAAGATATTCAAAAGGAAGTATTATGCACAACTTCACACAGATTCAATGACTTAGATGAAATAGAAAAAAAATTGCTTTCAAAGATGTAAACATCCAAGAACAGATTGTCTGAATAATACTATATTTAAGAAAGAAGCTGAAATCATAGTTACAAAGCTTCCCACAATGAAAATTCCAGTTTTAGATGATTTGAAAACTCCACCAAACATTTAAAGAAGACAGAGTATCTAAAAGGTTAAATAGTACCTAAAAGGTTACTTCCTAATTAAAAAGTAGGTTTTACTATACTCTACGCTGATCGCAAACTCAAGATCCTCATGCTTCAGCCTCTTCAGTAACCAGGGGCACAGCACTATGCCTGGCTTCCCAACTTATTTTGAAGTTGGCATTACATTTGTATCAAAACCAAACCATTAGAAAGAGAAAACTATAGACCAATATCCCTCATGAACATACATGTAAAAAAAAATCTACTAAAATATTTTAGTAAGTTGACAATCCATTAATAATGGTATATTAACAATATATCATGGCACAAGTTGGTTTATCCAAGGAATACAGCATGGATTTATTTGAAAGACATGTTATATTGAAAATCAGTCAATATAACATATCAAACTAAACTCAAATCCTTTCACTAGGTAAATTAAATGATTTATAGGTGTTGTCTTGTTTTTTAAAGTTTTTATTTCTTTTATTTTGGCTTTAAAAATATTTTATTACAGCCAGGCAGTGGTGGCTCACGCCTTTAATCCCAGCACTTGGGAGGCAGAGGCAGGTGGATCTCTGTGAGTTCGAGGCCAGCCTGGTCTCCAAAGCGAGTTCCAGGAAAGGCGCAAAGCTACACAGAGAAACCCTGTCTCGAAAAACCAAAAAAAAAAAAAAAAATTTATTACATTCAATTATTCATTCATTTATTTGTAAGGAGGCACACGCAGAAGTCAGAGGATAATTTGTAGGAATCTGTTCTCTTCTTCTACCATGTGGGTCCCAGGGATCAAACTCAGGTTGTCAGATGTGGCAGCAAGTGCCTTTACCAGTGAGCCATCTTGCCTTCTTTGGCATAAGTCTTGAACTAACATTTACAAGGGGTAGTCTTAAAAATAAAAGGACACATACTACAAAAATCTATGATATATCAATCACTATTTAATCTTCTACTTTAAAAAAATTACCTGGCAACTTGTTTCAATGAGACAATTGGTGATGCAATTCTTTAGTTTTAATGTGCATTGGTGTTTTGTCTGCATGTAAGTCTGTGTGAGGGTGCTGGATCCACTGGAACTGGAATTACAGACAGTTGTGAGCTGCCATGTGGGTGCTGGAAATTGAACCAGGGTCCTATAGAAGAGCAGCCAGTGCTCTTAACTGCTGAGCCATCTCTCCAGCCCCGTGATACAATTTGTTAGGAACAACATATAGTACAAGGTTATTACTGAGTTGACTATGGGCAAAAGCCAACATTTATTCATGATTATTGTATATATTAACAAATCAATGAGGTAATAAGTTTGTATGGATATTAATATCACATTAACAACATGCCAAAGAAAATTTCAAATAGGGTATGGTGCTTTTTAGTTCTGGGCATTAAGTAGGACTTACTCCTCCATTCCCTTTAGCACTTCTTCCTCAGACTTTAAGATTTCCTATCATGGGGCTGGAGAGATGGCTCAGAGGTTAAGAGCACTGGCTGCTCTTCCAGAGGACCCAGGTTCAATTCCCAGCACCCACATGGCAGCTCACACTGTCTAT
The DNA here is from genome assembly GCA_902168325.1 of Peromyscus nudipes. Classification (NCBI taxonomy): domain Eukaryota; kingdom Metazoa; phylum Chordata; class Mammalia; order Rodentia; family Cricetidae; genus Peromyscus; species Peromyscus nudipes. The sequence goes on from CABHPH010140105.1 coordinate 39,099, forward strand.
AGCTCTGGTTACAGAGGATCCAGCACCCTCACACAGATATACATGTAGGCAAAACATCAATGCACAAATAAATAAATAATTTTTTTAAAAACTTTCCTATCATATGCTCTTTCCCCTTTTAGCCAAAGTACCTCCTTTCATATATGATTATCACATTTCATCTTGATCTAACCTTTTTTGAGCTGAGCAACCTAGTTTCTTCAATTCCCGAAGAAAAAAACAAATAAAAACTGAAGTGCACACAATACCAAAAGCAGCAAGCAATAAAAGAAAACATGACAGAATAGACCTAAAATTTTTAATTTTTTTTTGTTTTGTTTTGTTTCCAAGACAGGGTTTCTGTGTAGCCCTGGTTGTCCTGGAACTTGCTTTGTAGACCAGGCTGGCCTCGAACTCATAGAGATCAACCTGCCTCTGTCTCCTTGCCTCCTGAGTGCTGGTATTAAGGGCATGCACTACCACCATCTGGCTGTTTTTTGTTGTTTTTTTTTTTTGTTTGTTTGTTTGTTTTAGACAGGGTCTCATTAAATAGTTCTAGCTGTCCTGGAACTCACTATATAGACCAGACTGGACTTGAACATGTAGAGATCTACCTGCCTCTGTCTCCCCAGGGCTGGGATTAAAGGCATGCTCACCATCATACCTGGCTTAAAATTTAAAACTGCTATGTAGATGCTATGTAGACTGCAAAAGCAGCTCAATCTAGAAGGAAATATTTTCAAACCAGATATTCAATAGGAGTTTGTGTTTATCCTCTGAGACTGATCCCAGGATCTGAGTGGCTGCTCACAGCTATCTGTAACTCTAGTTTCAGGGGATATGATGTAGCCTTCTAACTTCTGTGGGCACTAGGCATACAAGTGGTGTGAATATACATGCAAACAAAATAACCATATACATAAAATTGTTAAAATTAGTATATATGGGGATGGGTAGAGGCCAGAAGATAACTGTGGGAGTTGGTTCTTTCCTTCTACTAGATCCTGGAGAACAAACTCATGTTGTCAGGTTTAATGATCTTTACCCACTGAGCCATCTTACCAACCTCCGAATACCTTTAGCCTACTACCCACCTACCTGCCTGCCTGCCTGCCTACCTAGTCTTAATATGGCCCAGGTTGGTTTAATCTTGCTATGGAGCTAAAGGTGAACTCTTGCTCCTTCTGCCTCCACCTCTTCACTTCTATAGTTCCTCTCAAATCTGTACCTGGGAAAGACCTGACTCTACAGCAGCAAGGTCTACAGCAGACCTCGAGCCGCGTTCATTATCTCTGCATCCCTATATAGCTTCCCAGCTTCTACTTCTCAGCCCTCTTTAAAACTTCTTGAAGCCTGGTGTAGTGGTGCACGACTTTCATCCCAGCACTAAGAGGCAGGCAGATCTCTGAGTTCAGGGTCAGCCTGCTCTACAAAGTGGGTTCCAGGACAGCCAGGGCTACACAGAGAAACCCTGCCTTGAAAAATAAAGAATAAAAATAAAAACAAACAAAAACTCCAAAACAAAACTTCTTGAACTCTGTTGAGGCCTCTTTAACCTTTTGTAGTCAGATAGACAAACAGGTTCACTATGTGATGTACAATGTGTGATCTGAGAGTTAATATTAGTAGTTGAAACTGGAACAAAAGAATCTGGTTTTGCCTGGGCAACCTATTAATTAAAGTGGCACTATGTGGCAAATCAATGCAATGAAACCATTATACCTTGTGAACTTACTGATATTCAATAAATTCTGGGTTGGGGATATAGTTCAGTTGGTAAAATGCTTGCCTAGCAAGCTTGCCAAAAGTTCCAGTTTCAATCTCCAACATTACATAAAACAGTCATTACAGCAAATACCTACAACCCCAGCACTTGAGGCTTGGGAGTAGGTAGATCAGAAGTTTAAGGTCACCCTATGCCACATAATGAGCTTGAGGCCAGCTTGGACCACATGAAAACCTGACTCAAAAAGCCAATTCTGACACTGTAGACAGTCACAAACATATCCATCTATATTGCTGACAGCACCCTCACAACAATGAGCCACCATGTCTAGGGATCATTGTTCTTTCATATTCTGCCAAATAAATCAACTATCTATGTCCCCCCACCCCAACAGAGTCTCAGTATATAGTCCTGACTGGCCTAAAACTATGTAAACCAAGTGGCCTTGAACTCAGAGATCTGCCTGTCTCTGCTCCGGAGTGCTGGGATTAAAGGCAATGATCCACCATGCCTGGCTCATATGGCACTCTAAGTATCAGCATGACATTTCCTATGTCGGCTCCCTCATGCCAGGAATTATATGATAGGCACAAAGTAGGTGTCAATATGTATGCTATGACATAGTAATTTCCTTCAAGTTAATATACCATCTTGCAAGAAAGCTCATTAAGACACAGGATGGAAGCAGGGCAGTGGTGGTTCACACCTTTAATCTCAGCACTTGGGAGGCAGAGGCAGGCCTCTGTGAGTTCAAGGCCAGCCTGGTCTACATTGTGAGTTCCTAGACAGTCAGAACTACAGAGAAATCCTATCTCAAAAAAGGGGGGATGGGCAGGCATGGTGGTGCACCTTTAATCAATCCCAGCACTTGGGAGGCAGAGACAGGTGGATCTCTGAGTTCAAGGCCAGTCTGGTCTACAGATCTAGTTCCAGGTCAGCCAGGACTATTACACAGAGAAACCTGTCTCAAAAAAAAAAAAAAAAAAAAAAAAAAAAAAAAAAAAAAAAAAAAAAAGAAAAGAAAAGAAAAAAAGAAAAAGAAAAAGAAAAAAAAAACCCAGACTCAGGATGAGGCTCCTTAAAGGTTAGGAAATAAACAACTTAGAAGATTCAGAAAGCCCCTGAAATTGACCTGATGTGCTAAGACCCTCCTTCCTCAAGGTTATATAAAGGGTAAGGACTGCTGAGAAACATCAGACCAAGAGTTGCTTCAAAGAAGCTTAGGCCAACTAAACTACTTGGAGGACAGAGATCAGCTGAGCTGCCTGAAAGAGATACTTTGCAACCTGTCAAGCTGCCTGCAGTTTTCATGAGTTGTCACTCATGCTGGGGTGGACTTTTGATGATATAGCTCCCTTTGAGTCACTTCTGCTTCTGTAAATAACTCCACACAATATGCCTATAAGTAACTCCAATAAACTCACTGGCAAGTTGGATCTGGTGATATCCTTACTTTGGTCTATTGGCAATTCCCTATCTGGGGTAAATAGATGTTTGTTCATGTCTCCCAGAGATAGTGTCATATATGTAAATTGATGAATGATTCTTTCATTTTCTAGAGGCTGTTAGATATGATGCACATACACAAAAATACTCACAATTACACAACTATAAAATATATAAAACAAATCCAACTACATGATTCACGGATTCCTCACCTTGTATTTTCTTTGTGTTCTCACTTTCCATGCTTGTCTTTTTTCCTTATATTTCATCTAGAAGATAGGGCCTTTTTAGTAAGATCAGCTTCTAAGAAATATTCTAGGCAGTACGCTTGCTTCGGTAGCACATATACTAAAATTGGAAAGACAGAGAAGATTAGCACAGCTCCTTCACAAGGATGAGACACAAATTCATGAAGAAGTCCATGTTAAAAAAATTTTGCAAGCATGAAATATTCTAGGCATGATGGTGCATGTCTGTAATCTTCAGGCAGGAAAGGGGGTGGCAGAAGGATCATGAGTTTTAAGCCACACTGTGTTGCAGAATATTATTTTAAGATGTGTTACATTTGTTTATACTGTGGAACATTAGTTTAATGATGCAAAGATGCATTCCACTCTTTTATGTTGCATTTGTTTAACTCTGTGAAGCTGCGTTACTGTTTAAAACACCTGATGGTCTAATAAAGAGATGAATGGCCAATAGTGAGGCAGAAGAAAGGATAGGCAGGGCTAGCACACAGAGAGAATAAATAGGAGAAATCTGGGAGGAAAAGAAGAGCAAGAGAACAAGGAGAGAAGATTGCTAGGGGCCAGCCACATAGCCAGCCACCACAGAGTAAGATATACAGAAGTAAGAAAAGGAAAAAGCTCAGAGGCAAAAGGTAGACAGAATTTAAGAAAAGCTGGCAAGAAACAAGCCAAGCTAAGGGCCTGGCATTTATAAGAAAATAAGCCTTCGTGTGTCATTTATTTGGGAGCTGAGTGGTGGGCCCCCCCCCAACAGAGTAAAAGAGCCAAAAGAGTAAAAACAACCGACAAGATTTTGGTGCTCCAATGTGGAGATAGAGTAAAAGAAAATCCAACAACTGTGAGCTACATATATAAAGTTCCAGGCCAGCCAGGAACTTCAGAAAGAAAGGGGGCGGGGGAGCAGGATAAAAGATTGAAGATTTTTTGTTTTTGTTTGAAGACAAGGGATGGGCGATCCCTGGGACCCACATAGGAGAAAAGAGACTCTCACTGGTTACCTTCTAACCATTACATATGTGCTAACTCATACATACAGAAACAGATATAATTAAAAATAAATATTACAGTAAAAGTTGTAATTTTCAAAAAGATAATTTTAAAATTATAAATAGCTCATTTTCCAAGCCAAAAGTATGTGCCAAATAAAGCAATTATGAAATGCTTTTAGTAATTTTGTGAATAGATACAAATTATCACCAATGATGAGTGATAATTTGTGTTCTCATAGGGGGAAAAAAAACCACAAAAACGTTTTCACATAACAGAAAGCACAATCCTTACCGGTTTTACTCAATTTACTCTCCAAAACAGTGTTTTTCAACTTTGCTAATGCTGCGACCCTTTAATTCAGTTCCTCATGTTGTGGTGACCCCAACCACAAAATTATCTCGTTGCTACTTCATAACTGTAATTTTTGCTACAAAAATTTTTGTAAATTTTGCTATGAATCCTAATGTAAGTATCTGATATGCAATCCAAGAGGGTCACGACCCACATGTTGAGAACCACTGCTCCAAACCACTAAGGTCAAGTGCAAACTTTACTAGGAAAACTGGCAGAGAAAATAAATATATATAAAAAAAAAACTGGCTGAGTATCGTTCTCCACCCTCTTTGGTCCTAGGGATAGAACTCAAGGTAAAAATCTATCATTAAGCAACATACCTAGCTCCTGAAATTAGCTATTCTAGAAAATATTCACATCAATAAGCTTTGTGTAAAAAAACAAAAAACAAAAACCTATGTTTCTGTCCCTCCCCATGAGAGACAGAACATCTTTCTGGGTGGGGCTGGCAAAGCTGAAAATCCTAGCCTTAACTGTTTGCAAGTTGTTCAAGGTGGACGTCTGCCTCGGAATCATATATTGTGGAAAGCATCTCTAATGGGAGCAAAAAGGCAAATGTGTAACCTGCACTGTCAGTTTTCTGCTCCAAAAGTTTAAAGGGATAAGTCATTCCATTCGGGTCCCAGCAAATACTCTGAGGGTAACAGGAACCAGTTCAGGACGGATAGGATGTGGGGGCCCAAAACCTTCACCCTCGCCCAGGTTCTCCTGCCCGTCCATCATCGTCCCAAGCGTTAAGGCTGCCTTGGCCGCTTCCCGTCTCTCGCTCGAGGCTGCCGCGGCCTGGCTCACCTAAAGAGCTGTCTTCTAACAAGGGCGGGCGGTCCCACAGGCGTTTCTCCACAGTTCTCCGCGGGGCACCGGGCACTGCCCCAAGCCCGGCTCTGGCAGGCCTCACGGGAGCAACCACCCGGTTCCCAAGGCTCGCGCTTCGGCGGAGGTTCCCGGGACACGTGGTGCTGTCGTGGTTCTCACAAACGAAACGCCCTGTGGACCGCCGCTGTCCACACCCCGCAGTCTCCTGGAGCGGCACCCGCGTACCCAGACGTGCGCCCGACTAATCAGGGCGTGGCGCTCTTGTCTCACACAGGTTGTGGCAACCGCGGCCTGGCCAGGCGCCAGCTCAGGAAAGCCCTGGCCCTCGGCTCACGCCGTCCCCTGAGGTGAGCCAGTTAGGCAGGGCCACGCCAGCACCACAGCTCTGAGGGCAGGAGCCCACCTGCCCCAGAAGGCGACAGGCAAGGCTGGGCTGGGCTGAGGCTACCCCCGAAACAGGGAGGTAGAGGCTGTGGCCCTCACCCTGGAGCCGCGAAGCTGGTCGGCCCCGCAGCAGCTCTTCCCCGAGGAAACCCGCACTACCTCGTCTGACTGGGTTTCCCACCCAACGCGAGCCAGGTTGACATCCGCTGGGCGGGACTTCCGGCCGGGCACCTGCGGGCACCCAGAGCCTCCGCTCATTCATAGCAGCAGCTGGCTGGTCCTAGTGTGCTGAGGGAGGAAGGTGGCCAGGGCGTGGTGCCGGGTTTTAGAGTGGAGGAAGTTCCAATTTGAGGGTAATGTAGCCTTACCACCTTAGTATTTAGGACCCCTTCTTGGAAAGGAACCTGTGCTCCCTCCCGACCTTGCCTGATGCCAGGCTTTCTTCAATTACATTGGGCATTCCATGGACGGACACTCTCACTACACTAAAGCAGTCACTGGGTGAATTCCTAAACCACAATTTTTGGTTCTGGCCAAGCTAACTTCTCACTGTGTAGACCCAAGAACCACAGCTCTTGAGTCTTAAATGTAGTCTAGGTGTAATGTTTTCTAACAGAATCCATCCAATACGACTGTGTTGGGAGATGAAGGGAAGTACTGTCAGAGGGCAGTTCATGGCTGTGAGAAAGTCACTTAACAGGCAGCCAAGCAAAAACGACACACCAGTATCCAAGAAAATAAAAGCCCCATCAGCTGTCCCCACTCCTGTCAAATATAACAGGTTCTCACACAGGAGACTGCCTTTGATTATTATACAGCAGGCAGTTTAAGGGCCTTAAGATACTGACAGTCCCATTAATACGGTCAGCCAGCTACACATAAGTCAGAAACTGAGCCCTGCTTCCATTTCTGTATTTCTAGTTTGCTGCTATTCCTCATCTTATGGAATTTTCTTTCCCATCTAACATGATGGTAAATGCTATTATTCCAATCTGATTATTAATTAAAATGAAATTTACAAATGGGACAACCCTATGAAATTTCAACAAGTATAGTGGTAAAATATTTAGTTATATATAATGAATGACACTATGAGGAAATGGTTTTGTTTTCTGATAAAATTACACATCCTGAAATGCCTCTTTTAAAATTCTATTTTAACAAATAATGATCTTAAAATGTCCACAGCTAAAATCCACATCTTCAATTGGTTAAGATGGTTAAATTTTTTTACTCGAATGAAACAGATATGTCCATGATATGTAACTACAAAATAGCAAGCCAGTATTAATGAACTAAGTTATAAAGAGATAGCTTTTATTCTTCGAGAAAATGACTGCTTTCTCCCCACCACCCCAAACAACAAGAATATATTACAAACGAGAAAAATGTTTATTAAGGAAACAATGACTACTCTCCTTTAACAGATTTTTACAACTAAAGTACAATATGAAGACAATTACAGTTTCAACCATTAACCTATTACACATGGGGCTTATTCGATTATTAACATATTACACGTGGGGCTTATTCTACAACTGGAAAGTTGCAGAAGTTTGTGACATGCCACTATAGATGTAAGTATTATTAAAAATTACAAATTGTTTGGTGATTATTTTGATAACTTCTTGAGCAGCAGCTCCTGTAGGAAAAAGGAGAAAAGTAAATCTTTGAAAATAGTAAAATTTAAGAGTTAAGATAATATAAGCCAGAATGGGCCTGGTGGTGCATGCTTTTAATCCTAGCACTCAGGAAGCAGAGACAGGTGTATCTCTGAGTTCAAAGCCAGCCTGCTAAATATAATGTGTTCTAAGCCAGCCAAGGCTATACAGTGAGACCCTGTCTCAAGAAAACAAACAAAAGAACCGGGTGTGGTAGTGCATGATTATATTCATCGCTCTTGGGAAGCAGAGGCAGTATGATCATGAGTTCATGGCTAGTTTCAGTTACACAACGAGCTCAAAGTCAGCCTGGGGTACATGAGACCTATGGTATACAGAATACACCATAGATGCAGCAGAGTACAAAAGAGAAAAAAACAAAACCAAGTCCATAAAGAAAGCAAAGCTGTTTAAAAGTAATCCAAAACAAACATAGCTTACTGAGTCATAACAAAATAAAAGACTATAATTATTTTTGTTTGTTTTTTTGAGACAGGGTCTCTCTATACAGCTCTGACAGTCCTAGAACTCACTATGTAGATCAGGCTGGCCTCAAACTCAAGAGATCCTCCTGCCTCTGCCTCCTAAGTGCTGGGATTAAAGGTCTACACCATTATGGCCTGCAAAATACTATAATTCTTTATAACTATGTTATTAAAGGAAATAGAAGGCTCATTTTAGGAATTACCCAATGAAATAATGAGCAACAAATTTTAAAAATAAGGTATTTTTAATTATGGTGATTTAGAAAGCTGGCAGGATATAGTGAATGGACAAAGCAAAGTTTAGATAGTAGTTTGGTTGAAGGAACTTTTTGAAAGGATATAAAGAGGCATAAAGATCCTCTTCAGCCAGGAGATGATGGTGCACACCTTTAATTCCTGCACTTGGGAGGCAGAGGCAGGCAGATCTCAAGAGTTCAAGGCCAGCTTGGTCTATAGAGTGAGTTCTAAGACAGCCAGGGCTACACAGAAAAACCCTGTTTCAAAAAAAACCAAAAACACACAAAAAAAGATCCTCTTCAAAGAAAGCTCTTCTGTTGCATCCAAGGGTTGTGTGTGTGTGCTTTATTAATATTTCTATTAACATACAAAGAAATGGGTTTCATTGAGATGTATTCATACATGCCTATTAATATAGTTTGTTCTTGTATGTCCCCACCTTGCCCTTCCCCATCTCCCTATTTCCTCCTCCGGTTGGTCTTCCTCTCACCACTGCATTGGAATTCTACCTTTATCTATTCTACCTTTATAGTAAAAAAGGATAGAAGCATATTTGCTCTAAATCAATCAATCAATCTCTCTGTCTCTCTCACATTCTGTCTCTGTCTCTCTGTGTGCGCGCGCACGTGTGTGTGTGTGTGTGTGTGTGTGTGTGTGTGTGTGTGTGTGTGTGTATTGAGGATCAAACTCAGGGACTTAATGCTAGGTAAGCACTCTGCCACTGAGCTACATCTACAGCTTTGAAATTCATTTGTAATTTAAAAAGTCTCTACACTAAATACCACAGAGCTCCTATAAAGTACTCAAAACACAAAATAAACAGCAAAATTCCACCAAGAAAAAAAAACCCTCTTCTTAACTGAAGCAGCTTCTTTCTAAAATGCTGGGGCTGTGAGACTTAAGACTACTACACACCAAACCCTCTTTAGGTACCACAGACAAAGCAGAGCACAAGAGACAAAAGGATCTGCTGTTTACTCACTTGGGTCTTTAACAGCAAGAGAAAAGATAGCTTAAAAATAAACAAAGTGTACAGTATGTAAAACGACTAAGTGCTAAGGTGAAAAAGAAAAGAGGAAGAGCACAGGAGAAGTGGCTCAAGTTTATGTAGGGAAAGCCTCGGAGACGAAGGTTCAAAATCATTACAGAACATAAAATAAAGTCCTTCTTCTATTTACACTTGTTAGACCTCTCTGATTGTGTCTCTCAGAATCTGGCCTAGATCTGAATAAATAATAATTTGCACTTTTCTGTGAATTTTCAGATTACTTTACTATTTAGACATAAAAGAATGATTTTATTTAAATAAATTATCAGGAATCAGGCTTTAATTTATGTTTGCTTAAAATATGGTTTTCTTAGATCTGCATTATTAGCATTCTGAACACTATTAATCAAACTGGATCTGCCTTCAAAACAATCATCTAGAAAGGAAAATGTCATAAGCAAATAGCTCAAGCTATTGGAGGTAATAGGCAGAGAAGAATTTTTTAAGGTATTACTTACTCACTGTTGGTGCTCCCCCTCTCTGGGCCCCCCCCCCCCCCCCCCCCCCCCCCCCCCGCCATTAATATGTTGAAAACTCTCAATGCCATGGTATTAGAAGGTAGGGCTTCTGGAAAGTGATTAGGCCATGAGGGTGGAGCCCTCATACATGGGTTTATGCCCTTATAAAAGAGATCCTGCAGATTTCCTTTGACATTTTTAAAAGAATAATGTGTGAGGACACAGTAAGAAAAAAACACCACATATGATTCTGGCAGTGAGACCTCAACAGACCCTAATATGTTGGCATCCTCATTTGAATCTTTGAAAACTGTAAGAAATAAATTTCGGATGTTTATAAGGTACCCATACAGTAACTCACTTAACCGACTCAAAGAAGAAATGGTGGGAACAAACGAATAAAGGAGCTTTTATGACAGAAAAGGCAGTTTTGAACTGGGCCCTTAGGTACAAAGGTCTGGGGCACGTCTCAGGGAAGTTAGTCTTTGTTTCTGAGAACTGTTGGGGCAGGAAGACAAGACAGGGAGAAGAGGAAGGAAGGTCTGTGTGTGTACTTGTGCTCACAGGGTTAAGTGAGGTTCATGATCAAAAGCATCCTTCCATTAGACTCTTCAGGAGTTTAATATGGATGGCCATGGGAAAGCCAGAGAGTAAGGAGAACAGTGTGGAGAGCTAATGAATGACCTAAATTTAACAACCTGCTTCACTGACCTCCCTAAAAAAAAAAAGCAAATACAAATAGTAATACAAATAGTAACTGTATTCTATAACAACAAATAAGTCATTTCATCTATAAAACTCACCTCCCAGGAATGCAGCAATGGTGTGTGGCTCAGCAGCTCCATATCGGCAACTACAGGAAAAGAGGTATGAATTTTTAATAGTCTAACCACAAACAGGGAGAGTATTATTCCTATATGATCTAAAGAATACTCACAACTCGTGGACGTAATCATCTTTCACCATAACAGATAACCCATATTCCTGAAGAAAGCCAGCAAGACAGGACTTCAACTTCCCTATATCTTCTTCAACTTGATAGTTAGATACTCCTAAAAAATTACATATTTATATATACATATATACGTTTTCATTAAAATAAATATGTGGGCTGGGTATAATAGCACATGCCTTTAATCCCAGCACTTGAGGCAGAGGCAGAGGCAGAGGCAGAGGCAGAGGCAGAGGCAGAGGCAGAGAGAGCGCTCTGAGTTTGTGAATACCCTGGTTTATATAGTGAGTGACAGGAAAGCCAAGGCTGCATAGAAACCCTGTCTCAGGAAAAAAAAAAAAGTGATTCAAATTAATGGCTATCTCCCTTACTTAATCCAATTCCAGGTGGTCTAACAAAAATAGTAAGGTATGAAACTAAAGAACAAAGTAATAGAACATGAAACCAACATTTGAAAATATCAGAAATCTATAGGTAAATCCATCACAAATTGAAGCTCAGTTAGTCTTTGTCAGGTCCTGGGGTATGGCTTAGTTGGTAAAGTGTGGACTCAGCACACACAAAGCTTTGGGTTTGATCCCGACACCACCTAAACCAGGCATGATGACACAGCGTTCTGGTGTGGTTTTTGTTTGTTTTTAAGTCTTTGTTAATTATTGTTCTATAATTATTTGTTAATTTTGTACTATCAGAATAACACATAATACTCAATAATTATTTGATCAAAGAACTAAAGAGAAAATACCTAACATATATCCTTCAATTAAAATTTTTGTTTTCTTTCTTTTTGGAAACAAAGAGTCTTATGTATACCTGCTGGTCTTAAACTTGCTATGTAGCCAGGGGTGACTCTGAACTTCTGATTCTTCTGCCTCTAGCTCCTGGGTGGGAGGGATAACAGGCATGTGCTTTTTCAGTGTGCACTGTGGATCTTTAAGTTTTCCAATTACTGCCTTTAAAGGCAACAACAACAGAAAATACTGACCAAGGAAATCCTTGTATCTTTACAGAGTTCAAAGTTCAGAAGTCACTGATACACTGCTTGTGGGTTTCCTATTCCTTCAGGTCAAACTCAGTGTGAGTTACAGGAGTAAACTGTGAGCTGGGAATGGTGGTACACGTTTATATATAGTCCTCTGAAGGATAAAGCAAGATCAAGAGTTCAAGGCTAGCCTGTGATATACAGCACCTTCCAGGCCAGGCTTTAAAAACTAAAAGATTTAATAACTAAAGGAGCTGATTGTGACTGCTCATGTGTGTAATCCTAGCACTTGGAGAAGGAGGTAGGAAGACGGCTACAAGACTGAAGCTAGTGTAGGCTATACCATAAGTTCAAGGGCAACCTTAGAATGAAACCCTTCTCAAACACACACACTTTAAAAAGACAAGAGAGAGATAGAGAGATAGATAGATAGAGAGAGAGAGAGAGAGAGAGAGAGAGAGAGACAGAGAGACAGAGAGAAGAGAGACATTTTAGTGACTTTAAAGACTATTACAGAAAACAGAAGCCAACTATGACAATTAGCAGAAAAAAAATTTTCCTTCTATACGCATTCAACCAATATTCCTCTAATAGTTTTGAGTCATGGCCTCAAATCAAATAGTAGTTCCTCTAAATACCCACAGAATACTAAAATTCAGGTCAAGTGTGAGTTGTTTTGTTTTGTCTTGAGACAGGGTTTCTCTGTATAGTCCTGGCTGTGCTGGAACTTACTCTATACAGCAGGCTGGCCTCGAACTTAAGAGATCCTCCAGCCTCAGCCTCCCAAGTGGTGGAATTAAAGGTGAGTGCCACCACCACCAATTTGTTTTTTGTTTTTGTTTTTGTTTTGTTTTGTTTTAAGACAGGTTCTCTCTTCATGACCTAGCAATCCTGAAACTCATATGTAGACCAGGCTGGCCTCAAACACACAAGATCCACCTGCCTCTGACTCCCTCCCATGTGCTGGAATTAAAGGTGAGGGCACCATACCTGGCATCAGGTCAAGTATTTATTCAAGATTTTATTGAGCCAGCTATGATGGTTCATGCCTATAAATCCAGTACTTAAGAGTCTGATAAAGGAATATCACAAGTTCAAGACCCACCTGAGCTAAGTAAGATCCTGTCTCAAAACAACAAACAACAACAACAACAAAAACCCAAACAAAAAATAAAACAACAACAAAAAGCCAAAAGATTTTCCTTTCTTTCTTTTTTTCTTGAGACAGGGTTTCTCTGTGTAGCCCAGGTTGTACTGGAACTTGCTCTGTAGACCAAGCTGGCCTCGAATTCAAGAGATCTGCCTGTTTCTGCCTCCCAAGTGCTGGGATTAAAGATGTGTGCCACTACCACCTGTTGGGGAATATTATTTTAAGGTGTGCTACTTTTGCTTATGTTGCATTTGTTTAACTCTGTGAAGCTGTGTTACTGTGCCTGTGTAACACACCTGATGGTCTAATAATGAACTGGCCAATAGCAAGGCAGGAGAAGGGATAGGCAGGGCTGGCAGGCAGAGAATATATAGAAGGAGAAATCTATGAGGAAAGGAGAGGTAGCCAGAGAAGGAAGAGGACTCCAGGGGCCAGCCACCCAGCTACACAGCAAGCCATGGAGTAAGAGTAAGATTTACAGAAATAAGAGAACAGGAAAAGCCCAGAGGCAAAAGGTAGCTGGGATAATTTAAGTTAAGAAAAGCTGGCAAGCAACTAGCCAAGCTAAGGCCAAGCATTCATAAGTAAGAATAAGCCTCCGTGTGTGTGTGTGTGTGTGTGTGTGTGTGTGTGTGTGTGTGTGTGTATGATTTATTTCGGAGCTGGGTGGCAGGCCCCCTAAAAAAGAAGCAAAAAACAAACAACACCCAGCTATTTTCTTTGTATCTGATAAGTCAACTGCTGTTCTTACCTGGGTATCTGCCATGCTGTTTATGAAATCGATCAACAGCTCGCAACATTAGGTACAGGACTATCTCATTATCTGGATTGTCCATGCTAGAAACTGAAAGAAAAAAAGAAAAAAATCAGTAGAACTGGGCAACTTACAGCATACAAACAACAAAAGGCTGAATTCATACTTAAGTTTCAGGATACGAGACAATATTACCAAAAAGTTTAAATATTTTATGAAAATAAAAGTATAAAATTATAAATAAGAAGAAATACATTTAAGATGTAACCCAGGTATCTTATGATCTACTAGCTAGAGTCTCTACGAAAGTAGAAACACAGTCGAGCAGTTAGTGGTGCATGCCTTTAATCCCAGTACTCAGGAGGCAGAGGCAGGAGGATCTCTGTGAGTTTGAGGCCAACCTGGTCTACAAAGGGAGTTCCAAGACAATCAGTACTGCTACTCAGAGAACCCTATCTGGAAAAAACAAAACAAAACAAAACAAAACAAAAACAAAAAAACCACCAAAAAAAGTAGAAACATGATGGTGTTAGTTCTTATATATAGCACACAATGCACTCAGTAGTCTAAATACAGTGTTGTGTATTTATTTTTGTATAGCATATGTAAATTAAAATCATTCAGGTAAATCTATAAAATAGAATATAAAATATATACTTTATAACACCATTTATTCAACACTATTATACACATTTTATTAATAACTTTTAACGTAGCATCTAGTTGTTATACTCACTAATCTCATCTTTGTTGACTGTATCCAAACCATACTCTTCAGCTAAAGAGCGACATCTCACCACTCGAAGGAATGCAGAATTGCTGCCTGCAAACAGTAAAGACTTCAGGATGGTTATGACAGGTGAGTATACTGAATTATGGGTCACTCTAAGAACAAGAAATTGGGGCTACTGGATAGCTCAGCAGTTAAGAGTGCTTGCTGTTGATGGAGAGGAACTGAGTCAGTTCCCGGCATCCACATCAGGTACCTCATGACTACCTGTAACTCCAGCACCAAGGGGATTTGACACCTCTGACCTTTGCAGGTGCACATGTCCATATACAGACATACACATGATTTAAAAATAATAAAAAATTTAAATATTCATTAAAAATTTTATTACGTGGCCACAGTACAGCAGATTATGTTAAATATTGAATTTTAATGGTAGGAACTAGTTCCTAACTTGGTTATATTCTCAGTTTTGTGTGTAAGAAAGGCTTAAAACATAACTGTATGTGTCCCTGTGTATGTTCTTTGGGGCTTCCTTTGTTTAATTGATAAGTCATCTTTCTAGCCCTACAACTAACTTTTTGAAGCTTTTACTTGTGTGTGTGTTATATGCATGAATGTGGTTACCCACATGTGTACATGTGGTGGATAGAGACTGATTCTGAGTATCTTTTTTTTTTAAAGGGGAATTTTTTTTTTTTAAAGATTTATTTATTTATTATGTATACAGCATTCTGTCTGCATGCATGCCTGCAGGACAGAAGAGGGCGCCAGATCTCATTACAGATGGTTGTGAGACACCATGTGCTTGCTGGGAATTAAACTCAGGACCTCTGCAAGAACAGCAGTGCTCTTTAACTACTGAGCCATCTCTCCAGCCCAATTCTGAGTATCTTCTATCAATCGCCACCCTATCATTTTTTATTTTTGTTTTCCACCTATTTTTTGAGACAGGGTCTTGTACAAATGCAGAACTCACCATTTCAGATAAAGTGAGCTCAGCTCCTCATGTGGGCATGGCCAGCACTTACCTACTGAGCTATCTCCCCAACCTGCAACTGACTCAAAGAAAACGCCTTTGTCCACTGAGGAGTTAGGAGAAAACTCCAGAAGCCCAGCTATGAACTATGTGGCAAATTCTTAATTCCATTACAGCAATTTAACACAGATAAAATGAGTACCTATGGCCCGGTCTTACAATTTCCTTTTTATTACATGTTAATAAAATAAAATTTACCTAAGGACACACACACACCTCACTTAGAGAATTTCGACCATTTAAAATTCCCAAGAACATTCTCTGTAGCATATTTTTAACAAGCAAAATAAGGAAATTAAAAGGACTTACAAAGCAATTTTAATTCTTTCTCCGAAATGGACTCTGGTGCCTATAAAGAGATAAATGCAGATTTTTCTCCAGCATACACACACACACACACACACACACACACACACACACACACAGAGATAACAGTGGGCACAGCACAAAGCCAATGGCTGTGAAATGAGAAGCTCTCTCCAAGAGCTGGGAGAACATTTCACACACACCTGTTTTCTTGCAACAGGGGTTCTCATTAGATAGGCAAGTAGGTCCTGCTGCTAACGAAACAAGAAGCCAGGATCTCTAGCCCCTCCCTGGCTGAGTTCCACACTTCTCCGTGGGGAGAAGTACTTACTGTCACGGTGCAATGTACCCAGCAACTTACCTGACCAACAGACTGAAGCAATTTGGCAACGTGATTACCCACAGCAGCAGCATCTTTCTTTGCTTTCTCACGGTAACTAAAAAAGAACAACAACAAAACCCCACAATTAACAGCATCTAAAATTAGCAATACTTAAATCATCTTTAAGTGAACAGAAATTTATTTTTAATAACAAAATACTGATTTAGGAACATATGAAATGTGAAAAATGCTCAGAAATGCCACCAGCAGCACCCCTTACTAGTTAGGGGTCTTTTAAGAGCTGGCAGTAAGACTTTTGGAGTCCTTTAAAACCAAGGCTCCCATTATATTCTACAGCATCCAACTTAAATCCACGCAGGCAACATCCATGGAGTATTTATTTTTTATTTATTTATTTAATGTATGAGTGCTCTACACATATGAGTGCTCTATCTGCATGTACAACTTTAGGCCACAAGAGAGGATCAGATCCCACTAGAGATGGTTGTGAGCCACCATGTGTTTGCTGGGAATTGAACTCAGAACCTCTGGAAGAGCTGCCACTGCTCTTAACTGCTAAGCCTTCTCTTCAGCCCTGAGTATTTTTAATCATTTTCTTTTAGTCATTAATCTTTCATAATTTAAGGAGTCAATAACTGTAAATAAATACCTATTATCCTGGTACCCCTACTCTGACACACACAGACTTGTAAGGTTGGGTCTCCATGGATGTTACCTTTTTCTAACTGGGGTATGGTTCTGACGAATCCAAGGGTACTGACTTGGCTTCCTCCAGGGCCAAATATTACCATACAGACAAGATCTTAGTCAGTGTCTAGCAAATCTTAGTTTGTTGTCCTAGTCTAAGAGTTGAAATAATGAAAATTTGGGAAAGGACAATTGAAGATAGAAACTAGTATGACTTTAGGGACATTGCTCAGTAGTAGAATTCTTGCTTAGCATGTATATGAGGACCTAGGTTCAATAACCAATAGTACTACCTTCACCCGAAAAAGAAGTATGACCTTACCTGGGAGAGACCCAGTTTTAATACTGATTATTTTTACAGAGTAAAATATAACATTTAAATGTGTGTGTGTGTGTGTGTGTGTGTGTGCGCAGTTTTAAAAATATCACTTTAAAAAGTTTTGCATGACTTATATTATTGGGCAGGTTTGAAGTATGTGATTTTCCTTGGACCTGACTTCCAGGAGATAAGTTGTTAGTAAAGTATTCTCTTGGGTCCTCTGTCAGAAACCAAGGTCCTGAGTCCCTTTAGCAAGGGCAGATTTAAGTAGTCTGTTATATAGTTTAAAAACAGTCAGCAGAGTATGGTGGCATATCCCTTACTCAGAAGGCAGAGGCAGGTGGATCTCTGTGAGTTCAAGGCCAGTCTGGTCTACAAATCTAATTCCAGGACATTCAGGGCTACAGAGAAACCCTGTCTTGAAAAATATACCAAACAACAACAAAAACACTCACTTACACATTCTGCAGTTTTATGTACTTGCTTGAATCTGCAATCATATCAGGAATTGTGCCTCGAACAGGTAAATTTCCTTGGCCCTCTTTGGCTACAAATTCCTTTAAGGCACGGGCTAGTATCCAAAAAGGTGGGGTCTAAAAGAACAAGAAAAAATACAAGTAAAAGGTGTTTATTTTGAGCTGGTGTAAGGCAGCAGCATCTTTACTTCTTGTTGTTACCTGTTTGGTGATGTTTATGCAGCGATCATCATTAAATATATCTTCAATACTGCTTGGGACCTAACAAAGGAACATGAAACATTTCTTACATTATGAATTCTGTCCACCTTTACTTTCAATGTTATTTCTTCAAATAAGTTCTTTGTATTTTCAAAGTGCAGTAAAATATTAACTTCTGATGTATTTAGTTTTATTTAGAATCAGAATCTGATGGAGATCTGATGGGGAAAGAGAATGGAAGAACAGCCTCTCCTGGCCACTAATAGCATTCCAGACAAGCCTATTCTCCTCCATCACACATGGAGGAAAGAACAGTCCAAATAAGTCATTTATCTAATTATATCTCAAGACAATAAAGATTTGGATATTACTACAAAGTTAGATTTAAAGTTGTTCATGAAAATTTAGCTTATGAAAATCCCGAAATCTATGCACCCTAACTCAAGGCTGTTGAAAGGGACAACCACTCTGACGAAAACAAGTAATTATGCAATTTTATTGCTAGCAAGATCACCGTACTAATAAAAATTTTACAAACTGTAGGCTTTGATTCTACTATTGTGGAGATAAAAGAGAGTTCTTAGTGGTTCCAGTTCTTGACTGGTCTCTCGGCTTCCAACCCCACACCCTCTATTCTACTCACAAGAGTCCAAATAGTCTTTCGGATGGCCCAGTGTAGTGGCACACACCTTTAATCCCTGCACAAGCAGGCAGAAGTAGGTCAATCTCTGTGAGCTCAGGGCCAACCTGGTCTACAGAGTTCTAGTCAGTCAGGGCTACATATGAGATCCTGTCTCAACAGCAAGCAGATCTTTCTACTTCCCTACTCAAAACGCTTCAATGGTCTGCAAGATTCTGTTAGGATATGGCCCTTTCTACCTCTCCAAACTCAATTCCTTCCAACCACTTTCTTCCTTCTTCAGTCACACTTACTTTCCTACTGATCCTTTAACAAATGTGAAACTTCATCTCATTTCATGACCTTTGTACGTGTCCTCTGCTTGAGAAGCTCTCCCACCAGACCTCTGGATGTCACTTCACGAGGCCTTTTCCTGGCCCTCTATCTAGTACTGCCTCCCAAACCCAGACCTCCTTCTGCCTTCTCATATTCTAATTTTGTTTATACATTAATATCTGGTTTACTGTTCCTCAACTCCTAGAACCATTTTTATGTTTTATTTTTGAGACAAGGTCTCTTGTGGCCCAGGCTAGAACTGAACTCACTATGCAGCCAATATGGTCTTGACCTGCTTCCTCCACCTCCCCAGTGCTGGGATTACAGGCATTTGCTACCATGCCTGGCTTTAGAATAATTAGTCTGTCAGTTTTTAAAACTGATTTTTTTTAGTAAAAATGCACAGATCTAACATGTACAATCTGATGTTATACATATACATTTTCAACATTCTCTCCAATTAAGATAAAAGGTGTTCCTCAGCTAGACTGACTTACAAGGCATACACTCAGCAATACTGTTTCACTGTCTTCAAAATGTCTACAGTGACTTAAGTGCTTTCCTAATATGAAAGGCAGTACTCTGGCTATAAATTGTTAAAAAAAAAAAAAAATTCTGAAAATCTTCCAGAATTATTCCATAGCTCCCCGAATTAAAAACAAAACTGACCAAGCAGCAAAACAGTAATAATGATAGTAAGTCGTTTTTTTCACTATGTAGCCCAAGCTGGCATCCGGCCTCAGATTCATAATTCACCTGCCTCAACCTCCAAAGTGCCAAGATTACATATAGGGATAAGCCACCATACCCAGCCTGTAACTTCTGAAGTATACAAGTCATGCAGAACATCTCAATCTAAATAACAGCTGTCAGACGAAAATGCAGGGTAACAAAACTCACGTTTTTGAGTAACGCTTTTTTTTTTTTGGTTTTTTGAGACAGGATTTCTCTGTGAAGACCCAGCTGTCCTGGAACTCACTCTTTAAACCAAGCAGGTCTTGAACTCACAGAGACCTGCCTGCCTCTGCCTCCCGAGTGCTGGGATTAAAAGCCTGAGCCACTACTGCCTGGCTGAGTAACACTTCTTTTGACTAGCAAAATATTATTTATAATTCTTATCTCCAAATTCTCAACTATTCACAAACCATATACTTAAAATAATTTATAATATTTCTCTAAATGTAAAAGAACAAAAATAATTTACTTTATTGCTATTATATGCTGAAGCATTAACATCATTTTAATGAGAATAACAGAAAACTGTTTTTAAAATTTTTTGAGAAACCCAACTGGTTTTGAACTTGCTATGTGGCCAAGGATGACTACTGATCTCCTTGCCCTGCTACCCAAATGGCATTCACCACCATGCACGGCTCAAGACCATACTAAAAGAAAACTCAAGTTTTGGGCTAGGCATGGCACACACCTATAATCTCAACACTAGAGAGGCAGGAGAAATATCACAACAAGGTCAAGACTAGCCTGGTCTATACAACAAATCAGAATGTAGCCTAGGCTACATAAAAAGACTTTGTCTTAAAAAAAAAAAAATTAAAAAAAAAATCAAGCTAAGTTATAGGTACTTATTTTTAACTTACTATACATTTAGGCAATATTAGGATAAGTTATTACATTAACTTTCATATCAGAAAACATATTGGTTATGGCTTCAGCAATTCCTTTAATACCTGGGTTATATTTAGTGCTGTGTTCACATTTTTAATAGCTTCTTCAAAATTCTCTTCATCTTCTGGAGCTCCATTCTCATTCCTTAAAATCCCTATTAAAGTAAGAAATAGTAAACAAACATGGCTCTTCCCACTTTGTCTTCCCAACATAGAAAAACCCTGTGAGGCTCGGAACAGAGGATCAGAATGCTGAGCCTCAACAGGAAATACAGCTATGATTTGTTCTTCTTAAACTATTTAGAAAATGGCTCCTTTATTCCCAAGGGAAGAGTAAATTTAAAAATTCATGATGGCATCATCTGACAAGAGAAATCCAATAAATATTGGCTTCAAGTAATTCTTTTTTCAAAATTTATATAATACTTAGTTATAATGCAGAAAATTACCTTGTCTAATCAAATCTCTGAAGTCCTCTTTTTCTTTATAGCTTTTAGGAATTCGTCCATTTGTCTAAATTGATTAAAAATTTTAAAGATCTAGTTATCGAAACTCAAAATATGAAAATTGAGTGTCTAAAGTTTTCCTCATTCTCCACAATAAGATTTTATCAAAAAATATATTTCAGTGACATCAGAGGCTCTCTTAATTTGGAAAGAGTAACTGTAGGCCATTTCTTTCCATTCATCCCTCATAGTTGTTTCAGGATGAAATTTACTGAAATTCCAATTTGTTAATTAAAGATCAGTATTGAAAGAGTGGTAGTTAGATTAACCTTAAAAGCTCCCACTTGCAATACACCTTCACACAGGAAAACGTTAACCTCCCACAACCCTCAAAAAAGCTTGAAAATACAGTCACATATAATTTAATTTTTAAAAAAGGACGTACTTCGCTATACCACTGTGCTAAATATTTAGCTATGATCACAATCCATGGAGTATGGCTATGGTCCTAAAAATAAAGACACAAATTGAAGAAAGTATCAGTATTAGTTAATATTAATTCTACACTTACATCATCTTGTTTTCAATATTTACAATTATCTTCTACTACAAATAAAGTAATAAACAGAGACAAATGAACTGGTTTAATAAAAATGGTTTTAGAAATGATTTCTGAGTGGCTATGGAATAGCTCAGTGAGTAAAATGCTTGCCAGGCATGGCTATAAGCTGAAATGTCAGTCATGGCAGGCAGATCCTGGAGCTCTCACTGGCCCTCAACCTAAATGAACAGCTAGCTCCAGGCTCAGTGACGAGACACTGTCTCAAAAACAAAGTAAAAAGCAACTGAGAGAACCCAAGGTTGACCTCTAGCCTCTACAGGTACATGCATAGCTTTCTGTAAACACACACACACAGAGAGAGAGAGAGAGAGAGAGAGAGAGAGAGAGAGAGAGAGAGAGA
>CABHPH010140106.1:0-22328 GCA_902168325.1 Peromyscus nudipes
CTAGCAGTGTATTCTCTTCCCTCCTCCCAAAGAGCAGCTCCACCAGTGCTGGCAGTGGGGGTCTGATTTCTCTGATGCCATCACAGGATTCTAGGCAGCCTGAATCCTGCTTTAAACAGTTTTACCTGGCATTGGAAGGCTTTTGGGTCCCAGAAAAATAAAGTAACAGTGACTCCCAGTGGTGTCTTGTAGCAAATGCTCAGGAAGTCAGCACTGGAGGCTAAGAACAGGTTGGGGAGACCTGAGGCATAGGGCTTCTGGGGCCCAGGAACACACCGACCTCTGTAGAGCCAGCCAGTGTGTCCTTCACCAGTGGGATCTTGGCCATGTGTCCTATGCCCGGGTCTTTCCACCAAAGGCCCTGTTCTACAGTGCTCAGGACAGAGCATCTGTGTATATAGTATGGCCTCAGCTCACTGCTGGACTGTCTTGGATGACAGTGGAGGATACAAAACATAGCCATGGTCCAGCCTTTGCAGAAATGGTAGTATATGGATGAGCTTAGCTTATTTATTTTGCTGTGCAATCCCGAATGAGTAAAATGCATCCCTGTGCTCCAGTCTCCTGGTTTGCAAAGTGAAGTTAGTAACGGCGGGGATGGAGCTAAGGATTAGAGAAGTGAAATGTCATGCAGGCACATGGTGGTGCCCTCACGAGGCGGCAGGTGCATGTGAAATAACTGGGGGCTGACTCCACTCAGGGCATCTAGAAGCCAAGAGATGGGCTTCTTCCAGAGTTGCCTGGGCTAGGCAAGGATTCCCTGAGGAAACGGAAGCCCTTAGGAGCCTCTGGCTCCAGCTGGCTGGAGGTGCTCTGGAGGTTGTGTTGGCTTGTCTAACTTGGTAAGACTTGATCCAGAACCCCACTGCTTCTGTTTTGAAAACTGTGATATGTAAAGCATACATATTTTCTTCATTTTAAAATAGTTCTTTGGGAATGTCGTACACTGTGTTTGGGTCATATTTACCCTCCGGTAAACTCCTCCCAAATTCACTCCTCCTTCCACCCAACTTTGTTTCCTCCTCCTCCTCCTCCTCCTCCTCCTCCTCCTCCTCCTCCTCCTCCTCTCCCTCCTCCTTCTCTTGGACTATCAAGAAGACAGAACTTGTTCTGTCCTTATACTCATAGAGGGGGGGGGGGGCATCCACTGAAGTATGGTCCGCCTACCAGGGACTATGGTCTTAAAGAAAGTTAACTCTCCTCCTACCAACTATCAGTTACCAATAGCTCCTCATCTAGGTGTGGAACTTCATGCCCACCTTCCCTCTCTATGCTGAGATTTTCTCCAGCTTGAGTTTGCACAGGTCTTGTACATTGTCCATGCTGTCTCAACTACTTGAGCTCATGTGTGGAACTGCCCTGCTGTATTCAGAAGACAGTCTCCTTGTAGCCATCCATGGCCTCTGGCTCTTACACCCTTCCTGCTCCTTTGGCCACAGTAAGCCCTGAGCCTTTGGATGAAAGGGTGTGATATAGACGTCCCATTTAACTCTGGGCATTCCGTAGTCTCTTAGTCTCCGCACTTTGACCAATTGTGGGTCTATATTTTAATCACCATCTACTGCAAATAGAACCTTCTCTGGTGAGTGTTGAGAGATGTACTCATCTATGGGTATAGCAATAAGTCATTAGCAATTGGTTTAATGCTATGTCTTATGGTGATATTGTGTCCCCCAATATATTGTGCACCCTAGTAAACTTATCTGGGGTCAGAAAACAGAGCAGCCACTAGATAGACATAGAGGCCAAAAAATGGTGGCACACACACCTTTAATCCTAGCATTCCAGAGGCAGAGATCCATCCAGATCTCTGTGAGTTCAAAGCCACACTGGAAACAGTCAGGTATGGTGACACACGCCTTTAATTCCAGGAAGTGATGGCAGGAAGCAGAAAGGAACTTTAGCTTTTTAAGCTTTTAGCTTTTAGCAGCAGTTCAACTGAGATCCATTCCAGTGAGGACTCAGAGGCTTCCAGTTTGAAGAAACAAGATCAGCTGAGAAGTTGGCGAGGTGAGGTGGCTGTGGCTTGTTCTGCTTCTCTGATCTTTCAGCATTCACCTCAATACCTGGCTCCGGGTTTGTTTTTATTAGTAAGACCTTTTAAGATTCGTGTCACATCTGGTGCCCCATTCGTGTTACAATGTCTATTTAGCAGAGTAATAGTTATAGGTTCTTTCCTAGGGCCTATGACCTGTCTAGCCATAAGTTTTTGGCTCAGTAATGGTGACAGGTATGGGTTCATCTTGTGTAGTGGGACTTAAATCCAATCAGAAAATGGTTTGTTACTCCCATAAAGTTCATGCCACTATTGCACTCTTGTAGCTCTCAGGGTCTGCAACTGGGTAAGATTTATGATGATTTTTCTCTTCTCGAAGAACGCATAGCATTATGAAAGCTAGCCACTAGGGATGAATTCCAGATGAGTACCAGCTTGATTTCTCTATGTTCTATGATGCAAGAATGTGGTGTCTTCAGCAAAAGGGTCTTATTGTCAAGTTCTGAAGGATAACCGAGGGCATTGGCAATAGCCTGTTATGTTTGGCAGTTTGAGGGACAGGCATTAAGACCAATTTTTGATAAATAGAAACTAAAAAGCTTCGGTACAGCAAAGGATGAGGCAGCCTACAGAATGGGAAAAAAATCCTTACCAGCTATACATCTGATAGGATGTTAATATCTAGAACACACAAACAACTAAGTAAATAAATAAAAAACCAAACATAAAGGAAAAATCCAATTTTAAAATGGGACATAGAATGAGATAGAGAGTTCTCAAAAGATAAAGTACAAATGACTGAGGAAAAAAATGTTCAACATCCTTAGCCATCACGGAAATGCAAATTAAAACTACTTTGAGATTTTAAAAAAAATGATGACGAATATGGGCATGGATGTGGGGAAGGGGGACATTTATTCACTGATGGTGGGAGTGAAAACTGATGTAGCCATTGTGGAAATCAGTGTGGAGGTTCCCGCAAAAGTTGGAAATAGATCTACCACACGATCCAGCCGTTACTCTTGGCCACATTCCCAAAGGATTCCATCTTCTATTACAGAGGTACTTGCTCATCCATGTTTGTAACACAAATTCTAAGTGGTCTTTTAATAAAAACCCAGTGCCTGACATTGGAGTGAAAGCTGAAAGATCAAGGAAGCAGAGCAAGCCACAGCCGCCACCTCTGACCTCACCAACGCCTAAGCCCGAAAGAGCTCCAGCCAAAAGAACCTCCTCAACCTAAAAGGCTTCTAGTTCCTGTCTCCTCACGCCTTATAATATATCTTTCTCCACTCAGCCATTAAAGCTGTGTGCGCTTCCCAAGTATTGGAATTAAAGGTGTGTGCCACCACTGCCTGGCCCTGTTTCTCTCCTAGATTGGGTCAATCTCATGTAGTCCAGGGTGGCTCCGAACTCACAGAGATCCAGACGGATCTCTGTCTCCTGAGTGCTGGGATTAAAGGTGTGTGCTACCACTGCCTGGCCTCTATGTTTAATCTAGTGGCTTGTTCTGTTCTCTGATCTTCAGACAAAGTTTATTAGGGTACACAATAGATCACCACACATGTTCATTGACACTCTATCCACAATTGCCTAGATGTCCATCAACTAATGAATGGGTAATAAAAATGCAGTAATTTGTGCAATGGCATATTATTATGCAGCTGTTAAGAAAAATGAAATTATGAAATCCACAGCTAAACCAATAGATCTACAAGCGACTGGTCTCTCTGAAGTAACCCAGAAGACCCAGAGAGACAAACAGTGTGTGTTTTCTCTCATTTGTGGATATTAGCTTTGAGTCTTCAGATATGTGTGTTTCAGTTGGAATACCTATAGAGGTTAAGAAATCAGGAAGGCGCCGGGCGGTGGTGGTGCACGCCTTTAATCCCAGCACTCGGGAGGCAGAGGCAGGCGGATCTCTATGAGTTCGAGGCCAACCTGGCTTTCTTGGCAGGGGAGAAAGCACACAGTGGTATAAAGCATTTGTGGGCGTTTGTGTGAGAATGTCCCCCATAGGCTCAGGCATTTGAACATTTAATCTCCAGTTGACAGGTGTCTTTAGCAAGACTTAGGGGTATGACCTT
Organism: Peromyscus nudipes; assembly: GCA_902168325.1. NCBI lineage: Eukaryota > Metazoa > Chordata > Mammalia > Rodentia > Cricetidae > Peromyscus > Peromyscus nudipes. Next base: position 4,084 of record CABHPH010140106.1, read on the forward strand.
GCTGGAGGAAGTATGCCCCTGGAGGTGGGGCTTTGAGAGAATATAGCCTCGTCCTGTTTCCAGTTTTCTGATTTGTACCTGTGATTGAGATGTGGTGTCTCAGCTTCCTGCTCCCCCCACTGTGTCTGCCTCCTGCCATGCCTCCCTACCATGATGGACACTTATCCCTTTGGAACCAGAAGCCCAAATAAACTCTCCTTTCTATAAGTTGTTTTTTGGTTATGGCGTTTTATTATAGCAACAAAAAAGTAACTAATACAGGACTAAAAAGGAATAATGGAACAGGAAAGGTTAAATTGAGGTGGGTGAAGGGAGGTCAGGGTATAGAGGAGGGAATTTGGAGAGGAATCAATAACACTAAAGATCTTTAAAAACCTCTTTTGGAACTGTTGGTAAAGTCAGGTCTCATAGCCCATCCCCCAAGCATACACATTTTTTAAAAGTAAAATAGCATTCAGTTTAGGAAATAACAAACACAGTTGACGACTCCTGGCTCTTCCCCAAGCACAGTTCCCTCCACACTCTCCCCTGCAAAGGGAACCACTCTCCTAAACGTGGCATCGATCCATCCCAGCATACATTTGTATTATTACCACATATGTGTGCATTCCAAACAACATATGGCAGCATTGCATGTTTTAGACCTTTTCTATAAATATATCATAGAGTATGTATCTGCATTTGTCTGCCGTAACAAAATACCACACATTGGGTGGCTTAAACAACAGAACATTTTCCTCACCATGCTGGAGGCTTGAATTCCAAGGCTAAAGTTCCAGCCGATTCAGGGTTTGTTGAGGGCTCTCTGTCTCTTTGCAGATGGCTTCCTTCGCACTGTGTCCTCATAGGGACCTTTCTTGGTGTGTGTAAGAAGGAAGAAAGGGGAGGGGAAGAGGGGGAGGGAGGGAGAGAGAGAGAGAGACTCAAACTCCTCAACGTCTGTAGTAGTCATACCACACCAGAGGCCACCATTATGATTACATTTAACTTTGATTACTTCCTTAGAGTTCCCACCTCTGAATACCACCCAACCCTCGAAATCAAGTTTGCAACCTGTTAGATTTAGAGAGACAAAGACACGTGGTTCGTGATATGGATCTATATTGATTCATGAATATTTGGAAATGGTTTGGTAAAATGCCAAAAACCTGGAAAGAACAGGGATTTGAGAACTGGTGACAAGGTAGCCTGGGAATGTTTTGTGGCTGTGAGGCCGGCAAGCGTAGGGAATAACTTAGCAAATTGGGACTCTGCTTGGTTTGGGTCATGCACACATGCCTCTTCTGCTAATGCACCAGGAGGCAGTCTGAGACTCTTACTTGTGTGTACTAAACACATATTCTTCTCTGAACAATGCACCTAGCAACCTATTAGCATCCTAAGACCTACCCTTCCAAGGAGCAGCTTGCACAGCCCTCTCTGAACAATGGAATAAGTTACTCCTCCCTTTAATGATCATCAAACTTGAACAGTTTCTATCCACATATATTACCAATCCACCTCACCGGTGAGAGAGCAGGAGGGCTGATTGGATCTGAACTACTTTGGGGTGCAAGGACAGTAAGGCAAACTGTATCCCCTGAGTGAAATTTTAAGGCGAGTCTCCTGTTTGCCATCTTATATATAATTGCTCATGTATATGGTTAAAATAAGACACATTATGGAAAGGAACATGCACAAGTAGAGAAGATATATGACTTATAAGCCTGTAAATCAAAACAGAAAACCATCCATAATATGTCCCCTAGCAACCAAACATCTTCTCTTGAATTCCATAAAAGGAAGCCCCAAACAGCCATTAGGGACCCTTGAGTACCTTCTTCACTCATGTGGCCCACTATCAATCTTGACAGTGAATCTCTTCCTTATCTGTTACTGTTGCCCTACATTTGAATAAAGTGACCTTACTCCTTTGCAAGTCTGTGTGAACCTTTATTTCAATTCCTCGAATAAGAGGCCTGGAAACATCTGATCCAGACCCTGGCTGCTGGTAACAGATGGCCCCTGTATAGCCATAAACAATATGTTTGTATCTTATGTGATTTCCCATCAAAAATCTCCTTTGCAGAAGAGGCTTAGCAATTGGGTGGACTAAATGATGTCACTGCATTTCCCAGCCCCACATGCTTCTCAGCAGACCCATATGTAGTGGGAATATAGTGGTCCTGATGGTGGGAAAAGAGGCTATTCCTGGGCCCAGGAACATGAGTTCTTCCTTGCTAAGGAAGGCTGGTTATGGCTACAACTGAATATGCCAACAGCAGAGGCAAAATGCCCACCCCGAGTATGGTACCATTCCCCCCAAGAAACCTCCAGTCTCCCAGTGGGATGTTGATGACGTTGGACCTCCCTCCCTGCGTAGATACCTATTCAGAGTGTGGACTGGCTTGCCTCGACTGCGGTGCATCTGCCCACATCACCATCTGTCTCCAGCCTCACATAATAAACCTACTCTGTATTCCAGGTGGACAAGTGCACTTCAGTATGCTCATCCCATTTGCTAGCATCGTGTCTGAACATCAAGGAGGCTTCACAGTCACACATTAGAGCTGGTTCCAAGTCCTCACCAGGCTGTTAAGTCCTAAATCACAAGAGAACATTTACTTCATTTATCCCATGTATTCAATCAACTAAGGTTGCACAGAGAACCGGAGCTGGTGGGGTGAGGTGTATATGAAAAGAAAGAGGTTTACTCTCAGAAATAGCTCACAAGATTGTGGGCATTGAGAGGTTCTAAGACCTGTGGTCCTCAAGCTGAAAGCCCAGGACAGCCAACATGTAATTTTAGTCTAAATAGAGGTTTTGAGACCCAGAAAAGCCTGATTTATCAGCTCACAGAGCCGGCCAGGCCGAGGTGTCTCCCACTCAGTCTTTTGTTCTATCAACTCTTCAGTGGGCTGGGTGAGGTCTGCCCATGTTAGGGAGGGCCATCTGTTGAACCCCATCGACATATTCCACTGTTCCTATCATCCAGAAATGCCTCACAGACACACCCAGGCTGCAAATGTTTCTACAAAACATCTGGATCCTCACTCCAGGTGGGATGCAGTGCCACCTCATTCTCATTGTGTGTGTGTGTGTGTGTGTGTGTGTGTGTGTGTGTGTGTGAGAGAGAGAGAGAGAGACAGAGAGACAGAGAGAGAGACAGAGAGAGACAGAGACAGAGACAGAGAGAGACATAGCCCTGACTGTCCTGGAATTCACTATGTAGACCAGGCTGGCCTTGAACTCACAGAGATATACCTGCCTCTGCTTCCCAGGTGCTGGGATTAAAGGCATGCCACCTGGCTCATTCTTGAGCTAATATGAGAAGAGAAAGATCTTGGTCAGGACAAGCTTCATTTGTGAACACCCCATCTCAGGCTACACAGATGAATGGTGTGGGAGCAAGAGAAAGCAGCTCTCCTCTATAAGGGGAGTGGTGCTATAGCAGTTCAGAAGGTCTGGGTTCTCAAGAGCATCTTTCCAACATCACCATCCCAGGCCCTGCATCTTACTCCTTTCCCATTAGAGCCAAGTTGTCAGCAAAGAAAGCCCCTTCACAGCTCTGTTATTCTTACCAGTAATTCTGGCACCTTAGAGCAGTCCTCTCTCTAGAGGCAGGGTCTAAGGTCCCTCTAAACAGTGACATAGGGACTTCTTTTCACAGTGTTCTCTGAGTTGAAACAAGGCCACCTAAACATGCCATCCTATTCCTTCAAGATTTATATGCTGTCCATGCAAGCTAGCTGCTTCCAGAATCCCACACTCCCTGCTCTGCAAGTTCTGGACCCACTGCATAGGTGCTGTTCAGCTAGTGTGTGGTGTTTGAGCACGTGAGGGATCAAGACCTCCACCATTCTACCTCACTGCTACTCAGCACACTGTGTCCTAGCATCCAGTCCCCACTCCCCTCATTTTTTGGATTCGGGGTCTCGTGTAGGGCCGGGGCAGTCTTGGACTCACTATGAAGCTAAGGATGATCCTGCCATCTCTACCTCCCAAGTGCTGGACTTATAGCTGAGTGACACCACACTCAGCTCTGAGCTTCTAAGACTGCTTCCAGGTGCTGACGTACCTCAGGAAACAAAAGGAAGGATGCTGGGAGGAAAGCAGGCCAAAGGGAGATGCAGCATCAGGGTGGTCAACAGCCCTTGATTTCACTCAGCTCTCTGGAAACAAAGACAGGGGCCCGGAAGCTGGCATCTTCCTTGGCAGAGGATTGCCACTGGATTGCTAGTGTTCTTACAGCCCTGAGCTGCTCTGATGCTGGAAGACATTGGAGACCGGGCTACTGCTAGATAGGCTGGGGCTGAGCTCGGGCCAAGATGGCCAAAGGGACACCATGCACACCATGGTGGGCAGCTCCCCCTTCTGGTGCCATTTGGTTAGTTTTATTCTGAGGACAGTCGGGAAGCAGTGCACCTCCTCATACTCATTCTGGAAGTTGGTGCATTGTCCAGGCTTGGAGGAGGAGCTTCCTTCAGACAGGCTTGGGGAAGCGGAGGTTGGGAGGACCTGGGAGAGTCCTAGCTTCAAGTCTCAAGGTTACTGCCCGTCTTAATTCCAAGCTTGTTCTTGTAGCCATGTAGTGAAGTTCAGGGAGAACCCGCTGAGTCCCCGGGGCCTTCATCAGGTGATGCCGTTTCACGTGGTGATCAGATGGTGTTTTTCCAGCCTCCCATGACACACTCCAATCTCAACATTCAGTCAGGACATTCCTGTCCTGCTCAGCATGGTTTCCGGATCTGGTGATTTTTCTTCAGAAGGCTCTGTCCTTCAAGTACAACTAGTTCAGAACTTATCTCTGAGCTCTGCCCACATCCTTGCACGGTCCCTTTTGCAGCGTCCCCCACCTCTGAGCCCAAGGAACTTTCTTCTGCGCTCTTGGGTCTGCTGACATGGCTGCTTCTTGCTTAGGCATTGTCTTCTCCTTTGGGGAGAGGAGTTGGGAATTTGCAGGGCTGCTTTGATTCCTGTGGCCAGGTCCTGCTGCTGCTGCTGAGGACATCCATTCCCCAGTGTTTGACAGATTCCTGTCACCTAACTTATTGAAGAGGTCAGGGGTTATCTGTGAGGTTCTGTTTGTTTTATTTTAAGTATGTATGTGTGTGTGTGTGTGTGTACGTGTGTGTGTGTGCATGTGCGTGTGTGTGCGTGTGCGTGCCTATGTATGTGTATGATATTATAGCTGGTCTACTTGGTGTTTAGGAGAGTTAATAGGGAGATTGAAAAGCTAACCTGCCAGGTCACTTTGCCCTCAGGGCTTCCTCCTCCCTCCTCTGCTCGCTCCTCAGCTCCCTCCCTCTCCCCTCTCCCCTCCCCTCCCCTTTCCCCTCTCCCCTCCCCTCTCCCCTCTTCCCTCCTCTCTCCTTTTCTCCCCCTCTCCTTCTCTCCTTTTCCTCCCATTTTTGCCCAGTCTTCTAGAAAGGTTTTCTGTATCTCAGGCTGCACTGTTGATTCTCCTGCCTCAGCCTCCTGGGGTGCTGTTTACAGGCACATACCACCCACTCAGCAAGTTGTCTCCTTAACTGAATTTCTTTCTAATTCTCTAATGTTTTTAAAGTTACGATTTCCCTTCTAAACTCTGCTTGGAATGGCCCCCAGATTTTGAGACGTAAAGATCTTTGTCTTAGCTGCTTCCTATTTCTGTGAAGAGACACCACAACCAAGGAAAGTTGTTTTAAAAAAAAATTGACTGGGGGGCTTGTTTCTACGGTTTCAGAGAGTGAGAGGGAATCATGGCGGCAGGCAGGCAGGCACTGGAGCAGTAGCCGAGAGCTTGCATATTGATCGGTAGGGATGAGGTGGGGGTCAGGGGTAGAGGGATGGAAGGGGAGAGGTGAGGAGAGGAAGGAAGAAGAGGAGAGGAGAGGGGAGGGAAGGACAGGGGAGGGGAGGAGAGGAGATGGGAGGGGAGGAGAGGAGGAAGAGAGAAGAGCGAGACAGACAGACAGACTGAGCCTGATAGATCTATGCCCACCCCCAGTGACACACCTCCTCCAACAAGATTACTTCTCCTAATCCTTCCTAAATAATCCATCAGCTGAAAACCAAACATTCAAATCTATGAGCCCACAGGGCCATTCTCCTTCAAGCCACCACACTCTGGTTCCTCACTTCAGACAGGGTCCTTTGCATTTGTCACTCTAAACCTTGGTGCCTCTTTCCTGAAGTTAGTTCCTGGCTTCCCTAGAGCAGAGGCCCCATCTCGCCCCATGGTTTTGTCTTTGTGACTACTTGGTGTGAGAAACACGGTCCACGCTCGATACATTTTCTCCTGGTAATGGAGTGAAAGCAGAGTGACAAAGTCTTGTTCTCATTATATTTCTGTGGCCAAATTTCCACTGTTTATAAAGATGTGAGTCCTGAGCACAGAAATTCTAGCACATAGATGAGGCAGAACCCAGAAGAGGGTTATTTACCACACAAGTCTGGGGTTCCTAGGTCCAGATGTGTCCTGATAATCCCGGGTGAGGGGTCCATTTGTCTCAGCATTCTCTCTTTTTAGTGGTGGCTATCCCCCAGGAAGGTTGATTGGGATAGTACATCTTTTCTTTTTAAAAAATTTAAAATTATATTTAGTTGTTTTATCTTATGTATGTTTTGCCTGCATGTATGTATCTACACCATGTGTGTGCATGGTGCCAGTGGAGGTCAGAAGAGGGCGCCAGATCTCCTGAAACTGGAGTTACAGATGGTTGGAGTTACCATGCGAGCCCTTTGCAAGAGCAACAAGTGTTCTTAAGCCGGGCGGTGGTGGCGCACACCTTTAATTCCAGCACTCGGGAGGCAGAGCCAGGCAGATCTCTGTGAGTTCAAGGCCAGCCTGGTCTCCAAAGCGAGTTCCAGGAAAGGCGCAAAGCTACACAGAGAAACCCTGTCTCAAAAAAAAAACCAAAAAAAAAAAAAAACAAAACAAAACAAAACACAACAAAACAAGTGTTCTTAAATACTGAGCCATCACCGGGTGCTGGTGGCGCAAGCCTTTAATCCTAGTACTTGGGAGGCAGAGGCAGGCGGATCTCTGAGTTTGAGGCCAGCCTGGTCTACAGTGCGAGATCCAGGACAGCCAGGGCTACACAAAGAAACCCTGTCTCAAAAGACCAAACCAAACCAAACCAAACCAAATCAAAAACCAACCAATCAAACAAACAAATACACAAAAAACCCAATGAACCATCTCTGCAGCCCCGGGCTAGTACATCTTAGGGAGGAGCTTCACTGTGACTTCATCAGATTGCACTCTACCCAGCACTGGGGAGGGAGCCCAGGGCCTTGAGCACACCAGACAAAGCCAGACCACTGAGCATGCCTCCACTCCAAGGCTGCTGTTCTTTTGGTTAGATTTAACTTTGCTGAGGGAATGGAAGTTTGGAAGCCCGTGAAGAACTAACCTCCAGGCGCAGTCCACACTGCAGAGGGCTAGCCCAAGAGCAGCAGAGTCTGGAGAGTGACTGACTAGTGTGAGAGGGTACTGTGAAAACACACTGCTCTTCGAGCATCCCCCAGGTGACTTTGCTTTAGCTGGTTGATAGTTGAGGGAATGGAAGAAGTTAGTGCAGCCTAGAGCCGCTCTGAGGAGAGTGAAAAAGTCTGAAGTCTATCATCTCTCCATGTCTTTCGGAGCTGGCTGTGTGGACTGCAGCTGCCTGGGAAGCCCCTGCCTGTGGAGGTCTGCAAAGATCGAGAGCCATGCCCTAAGTGTCCTGGGCACCCAGACACCAAGAAAAGGGCAATTTAAGGAAGTCACCAGAGGTTACACTGTAGGAAGAGGCTATGGCTTAACCCAAGCCTTCACCTGGTCTGGCTTCCTGACTAATCTATTATAACTCTGCCTCAGACCTCTGAAACCACAGCTGGGAGCCTGAAAGAGTAGAGGCAGGTTGGTTTCCTTCTGATGCTCTCCTGCAGGGTTTCCTCCCAGACAGGTGGCCAGCCATCCTTCTCCAGTCCCTCTCCACCATCTTAGACCTTCCACGTCTCTGAGCACTGCTTCCCCTTTTGGTAGAGATGCCAGTCAGATGAGAGCCCATCCAAATAGCCCCACCTTGACTGCCCTGCCTCTGTGAAGACCTGTCCAAACAAGGTCACATTCTGGGGTAAATGGGATATGAATTTGGGACGGTAGGGGGCAAGCATGGTGAAACACGGTTTGACTCCAGAGTTGGCATAGCCAGAGTTCCCGGTTGCTTTGGTGTTGTGCATGAATTATTAAGCATGGAATAGCAGTGCCATCTCACTGTCCCGCCCCCAGGTGCCCTCTGGGGATTAATGACCTTTTTTTTTTCCCTCTCACGGGTGACTTTTTCCCACTCCCCATGCCTTTGAAGCTTCACTGCTGTCCCAGTAGGATTTCTTTTATTATGCCCAATAACTTAGTGGCACAGGGCCAGTAGTTCCCCTGTCTTCTTGAATTGTGTTCATACTACAACTGCCCATACTGGTAAAATTTCAAACCCCAGGGTGTGCTATGTGGATTCTGGTTCATCTATATGGGCAACCACACATACCTGGGATTGTCCTTGGATCAAATACTCCACAAGTCTTGAAGCAGTTTTGCAAACTTTCATTCAAACAAAGCCACTAAGAAATCCTTGGTACAACACAGACAAAAAGGGATGGATGGGCCAGGAGTTCACATTTCCTCATTCATGGTCACCGTGCCTGATGAGCGTCCTAAGGCAGCCAGGGCACACCCGGAGCAGTTTGGAACCATAGGCCTCTCCAGTGTCTCCAGTTGACAGAGAGGAAACAGCCCAAAGGACAGAATCAGTGCTCGTTCTGCTACAAGAGCGCCCTCTGCTGGCAGGACCTCGCAGAAACAAGTGGCTGTAGTTCGAAAGTCTCCTAAGGGCCCTAACACACTTAAAGACCTTGCCGCATCCAGATGACACCACTAGGGGATGGTGGAACTTTTGGGAGGAGGAGTCTTAGTGGAAGGCTCCTTGAGTTCCTGGGAGTGTGCCCTTAAGGAATTATGGGATCCAAGAGCTCGCACTCATCTTCACTTCCTGGTCACGAGGTGAACAGCTTTGTTCTTTCACAAATGATGTCATGATGCTGCCGCAGACTTGAAACACTGGGACACACTAACTATGGACTAGAAATCCCCAAACTGTCAAAAGAAATGTTCTTAAAATTTCTAAGTCGAATACCTCAGGTATTTTGTTACAGTCACGGGAATTAACACTCTGGTTAAACATGTATTTTAAGTGGATCTTGGGCCACATCTTGTAAGGCATTCTGTAAACAGTAGGTAATAGTGTGAAAGTAAATTTGGAAATACAGCCTAAGCCCCCTACGCTCCCTATACCAACTCTTATGGCACAGCAGTGTCCTTAAGACTCCCAGAATTCCAGGGCTGGAGAGCCGGCTCAGCAGTAAAGAGCACTTTCTGCTCTTACAGAGGATCCAGGTTCGGTTCCCAGCACCCACCTGGTGGCTCTCAACTGTCTGTAACTCCAGTTCCAGGGCATCTATCTGATAGCCTCTTCTGGCCTCCACAGGCACCAGGCAAGCACATGGTGTGCAGATACACACATGGCCAAACATACACATAAAATTAAAAATAAAGACAAAGAGGAGACTCCTACAATTCCTACAACACAGAGAGCCATTTGATTTGGCTTAAATTAATTTTTTCAAAATTCTTATAAAGTGTCACCTTTTCTCTGGACTATTTGCACTTCCTTTAGAACTCAGGAAAATTTCCCTTCATGAGTGAGCCTCTGCAGGGCGCTCACACATCTTGGCAGTGGTCACAGGATTTTAGGCTGCCCTCACCTGTACTAGGGACTAGCTTTGCACTAGGGACTAGTTTGCACTAGGGACTAGTTTTGCTCACCTCTTTGACAGAGCAGGATGAAGACAGAAGTGTGCCTCAGCGGTGTGGTAGCAGTGGGTGGTACTATCTATAACATGCTTGGTGAAGGTTGGTCCTCAGTATCTTCTGGAAAATGAGTGGCTTACAGGGGCTGTAATGTAACCAGGGTTCTGCAGCCAGGAAAGATGTCTTGGCTTTTCTCTGCCTCCTATTTGCTCTCGTTTGCATTTATTTGTATATCTCTGCCTGCGTAGGGCTCTCTTTTTTATACCTGCACACCTCTTGGGGGAGACCCTTAGCACTTCGAGGCCTCCAGGCAGAGCGCCCTGGGGTTAATCTCTGCCCTTGCACTGGGCAGGCTCTGTCCTAATTCTCCTTATGGAGCCGGTGTATGGAAAGCCGAATCTTGGCATCGTTCACCAGGAGAGGTTCCCACGCTCCATCCAGCATGAGAATTTCCATCCCTCCTCCCAGAGTCTGGGAACAAACCTAATTCAACTGTCAGCCATCAGAGGGCGCAGTGAGACCCATGCAGATTTAAACCAATTATGGAGACCACGAAAAAAACCCTCATTCCTGAAATGTCTTTTTTCAGTCTGTGACCTCTTCATCACCTTTATTCCAAGTGCAACAGAATTCTGTGGCAACAGAATTTATTCCATATCATTTTAGCTGTGCCCAAGATTTAATCCCAACCTTAATAAAATGAGCTGGCAGAGCGTTCAGAAGAGGTTTGCAGTCTGGTCTCGGAAATCTAACAAGGGCTTCTTTATGATGAACAGGTGGTTGTGTGGCAGAGACACAAAGCAGGACCGGGGGAAACAAAGGGCTCGGTCGGGGCCACTTTGGGCTCACCTTTGGAAAACCGGGCTCTGACCCTGCTCTGATGTTCCCCACCGTGTGTATCTGTGAACTATTGAGGCTGGGTGCTCACTGAGCACCGCTGCCTGCCAACTTCTGCACCTGGCACGCTGTAAATATTCTCTCTCATCTTTGTAATCAGCTCGCAAGATGGTTATTTTCTCCTCATTTTAACAGATATAAAAGCAGATGTTCAGAGGACCAAGGACAGCGATGCCTGAGCCATGGAAGGCTCTCTCGATGTGTTTGCCCACAAACCAGGTGATTTTTCATTACCTATAGAGTAAAATAATTTAGATGTATTTATTTTAATTTTTTTGTGTTATGAGTGTTTTGCCTGGATGTGTGTATGTACACCACATGCATGCTTGGTGCCCTCAGAGGCCAGAAGACACTGTTGAATCCCGTGGAACTGGAGTTCATGGATGGTGGTAAGCCACCATGTGGTGCTAGGAATCAAACCTAGATCTTCTGAAAGAGTAACACATGCTCTTAGCAACCAAGCCACCACTTAAACCCCACCATCACCTATATATATGGATTTTTCTTTTGATTCTTGGGTTTTACACATTCTTCATAATAAAATACACACCTGAGCTGGCTGGGAAGCTGGCTCGGTGGTTAAGAGCACTGACTACTCTTCCAGAGGACCCAGGTTCAATTCCCAGCATGCACATGGTGGTTCACAGCCATCTGTAACTCCAGTTCCAGGGGATCCCAAACCCTCTTCTGGCCATCTCAGGAACCAGGAATGCAAGTGGTGTACATATACACACAGGCAAAACACTTATATACATAAAATAAATAAAATAGTAAAGACATTTTAAAATTGATAAAATGTATACCTATCCTCTTGTGTGTTCAGACTAGACTAACTGTTTTAGAAATAACCCCAAACCCTCAGTGGTTTTAAACAAGATAGAACCCTTTCTTATTTACATACAAGTCTGATGCAAAGCAGGCAGGAGTCTCTGCTCCATGCAACACTCAGAGCCCCAGCCTCCTTCAGTGTTACGGTGCTGCCCTGTATGTTGTATGAACACAAAGACTCCCTGAGTTAAGAAGGTGAGACACGTAAGAGTTTCCGATGTGCCAGCATGGGAAGCGGCAGACATTGTTTTCCGTCTGTCCGCACTAGGTTAGGTTAGCTGACACTTGCAAGGAAATGGCCCTGGGTAACACCGTCTCTCACACACGCCTATTGCATAGGATGGTAGGAGGAGAAAGTGAAATGGTTCTCTGTCTGTTTTATCAAGAGGACCTGAGAGAAACAGGGAAAGAAGCAGGTATCAGAGAGATCGTATATGTGGGCATGTCTGAATAGAATTACCCTGGTGCAGGAGAAGGATTGTCCTCCAGCTCGGGTTGAGGAAACGACTGGAGAGACTTAATGGAGTTCCTGAATGTCACACAATTATTTCAGTGTTCATTCACCTCTCCACTCATCTACCAGCACATTGTTTTAATGCTCCAGGCATCTTGCCACAGCAGGTGTGCATGTGTGTGTGTGTGTTTATGTGCATGTATCTGCATGTTTATATATATGTGTGTATATGTGTTTATGTATATGTATATTGTATATATTTATGTATGTATGTGTTTGTGTATATGTGTATGTGTCTGTATACATATATGCATGATTGTATATATATATATATATGTTTGTGTGTGTGTGTGTGTCTGTCTGTCTGTCATGCCCTCCATTGAAGAAGACTCTCCTCTGGAGCTGGTGTTATTTCTAGGAAGGATGAATTGCTACAGGCTCTGAAGTGAAAGTGTTCTGAGTGTGACTGACCAGTGACTGGTTGCTCTGCGTGAGTGACTGTGAAGATTGTAAAAGAAATGGACTGGTTTTCCACGAAGGATTACGTAAGACAAGGAAAGCATCATTTTGAAAAGTTATAGCGATGCCATTTGTCAAGTCTCTCCCGAGCCAGGTTTCCTAAGATTAAGATATGTGCTCAGGGCTGCATTCTGATTATCAGATGCAGTGCTTTGTACCAGCTGATGGGGTAAATGTGAGACTGAACTCTGACCCCTCGAGTGGCTGCAGGGACCCTGCGTACTAGCAATCACAGCCAGTGGCATCCCTTCTGGCTGGGTTAAACACTGCTGCTCAGTCTTCAGCAGAAGTAAAGTTCTGCATCTTGTCAAAATGCTCTGGATTTCTTGAGACCTCCCCCCAGCTCCATTTCTAACAGCCTGACACCTAATGTGGGGCTCTCTTTCCATGATCGAGGGTCTTAGAGACTGATTCCTATCCTGGGAGGTGCACTGTGTTGCCTTGTGGTGGTGACCCTGCCTCCAGATATACTGGAAACTTAAAATCAAAGGTAAATTGGAGACATGAAGATAAAAGCCCATAGCAAGCACCAAGGCAACCAGGTAACTTCATGTAGGAACCGAGCTGAGAAAGACGGACTATATAGCATGGCCCCGGAGGTTGGAGGTTGTTTTCAGAGAATGAGACTATGTCAGAGATGTCAACTGCAAGATTATTCTCAAAGTGAGAAACAAAAAGTCCAGAGGGAAATATATGAAACCTCCAGTGCAAGTATGTGAGTGAGTGTGTGAGAGCGTGTGTGTGTGTGTGTGTGTGTGTGTGTGTGTGTGTCTTGGTGTATATGTGTGTGTGCGCATGTGTATTGGTGTGTATGGGGGACAGGTAACTCCAGAGAGGACAGAGAAAGAGAGGAATGAGAATGCTCCTCTGCCACCCTCTGAGAATTCATCAGGGTGAATTTTGAAGTTCTGTGAAGAACTTCCAACACAAGGGTAAGGAAAAAAAGATCTGGGACCAGTGTGAAAGATTCTGATAGTCAATCAATTGAATCAACAACCTGCATAGATTCAGAACAGTGAATTCCATCAAAACTGCATAGAGGATCTTCTAAATTTGGTTATAAGCAAGCCCAAGTGAATCAGTGCATTAGGCTGAGAGTGTGAATACAGGCTTTAACATCCCACAGGGCCAAGAGGAGGAACCTGCGGAATCCCCGCGAAGGCTGAAGGGTTTGATGAGAAAGTGCTTGGGATGAGACCCAGAAGGGCCCTTGGGACAAGAGATGCTCAAATTGCACTTTGTAATTGACAGATGGCCAGACAGAGTGAGAAAGTCACAGAAGATTGAGAGTAGATCTGGTGGGGAAAGAAATTACTTTTCTGGCCAATTCTAGGTCTGCATGCTCCCCTCCATCCTAGTTAGATCAAGAGGAATGGATTCTTTTGTCATCTAAAACCACAATTACAGGGCTAACACGGAGAGATTTGGGGTTCCCGTGTACTTTTTTTTTCCTTTTCTTGTTTACAGAAAACATTCCTCCACTCAAGGTCATTGATAATGCTCTGAGATTCTTCCTAACAGGTAAACTTCTTCTAACCCTCAGGCTCTAGGAGACCACAGGAAAGGGAAAAGGAAAATCTTTGAAAGTCCAAGCAGAGAGGAGACTCGAAGCTTCAAACAGGAAGAAAATCTTCTCAGTGAAGAGTATGTGTACACGTAATCCTGAGTCGTTGCCATGTGTCATGTGTGCAACTGGGATTTAGCTCTCGTTTAGGAAAGTGAAAAAACACACTTATCTCAATATGTGCAGAAAGGGCCTTTGACAAAATCCAGTGCGCCTCCATGACAGAAGTCCTGGAGAGAATAGAGAGCACATCTCCCCATAAGAAAGGCAACTGGCAAACCCATCATCCCAAATGGAGAAAATCATGAAGCAATCCCATTAAAGTCAAATTGAGACAAGGTTGTCCTCCTTTTCAACATGATGCTTGAAGCACTACAGATGAAGAAGAGAAGGAAATTAAAGGGATACGGATAGGAAAAGAGGTAAAAGCATCACCATTCACAGAAATAAGAGAGAAACAGTAAGGGAGCTATAGAAGGCATCATTGGGAAGGATGTAAGGTTACATTTTTGGTGAAATGAGGTTACATTTTTTGGTGAAGAAGATTAAAAATAAAAGATATCTTGGATAAGAGTGGATTTTGGATGATAAAATAAGATTTTGTCCTAAGGATGAAAAACAATAGATAAGGACAAAACCATGACATCTTAAAGCCAAGTGACAGAAGGTCTGTGGAGGTTTGCAAAGGACAGAACTTAAGGATAATGCTGTGTGATGATGAAAAGATCATGAAAACCCCTGAGGTTGTGTTGATCGACTCATGGCAACCTTTAACTGTCTTAAGAGAACAGGAGTGTATATTTAATCAAAATAAATTACTCGTATCTTTGCTCATTTCTTAACCACTTGGGGAAACTGAGTCATAACAAAAATGAGGATTTATTTTTTATTTTATGTATTTATTATAATGCCTCAGTTGTTTTGTTTATGCTTTATGTGAGTGTCACACAGAAGTCAGAATGACAAGGCAGGAAGAGTTATCCTTCTGGTGTTGAAGGAAAGAACCATGGGAGCCTGACCAATGGGGTATGAGGGGGTTGGAGGACAGCTCTCCAGGAGAACAACACCACTCCTGACTAGCCACCTGTCTTCTCGATCAGAGAGGCTGTGGAGTCCCTAGAGACTGGACTCTAACCAGTGTACATTCTGTAAGAAGGGATGTCACTGGGGACATTTGATGTCGTATTTAAACGTTATCATTGCATGGGGACTGGTGCCATGGCTAAGCAGGTGTGTGGGAAATGTGTGACCTGCTAAAAGATAAACAAAAAAGATGAGAAGACAAAGCCCGGATGGGAGGTCTTCTGGGATGAGACCTTTTCAAAGCGTCCAGGTGGACTTCATAGAAATACCTAAGGCGAAGAAGCTGAAACTTTACAGGCTGTAGAGGACCGCCCCTCCGAGGGCAGAGACCTTCCCACTGCCACTGCTTTGCTGAAAGTGTGACTGAGATAGCTTAGAATGAGTTGTGTCACAATTTGACCTTGTTAAAAAATGTATAGAGATCCACATAATGGTAGCTGTTGTGGGGAATGATAGAGAGTTTAAATACTAAAGTGGGACTATCGTACTCCTTGGCACCTTTCTTCCTCAGTTGAAAAAATGAATCAGAGCCTCAAATGTCAAATTACCAAATGAATCCTAAAGATTAAATTGCCTTGGACCAAGTGTACACTGATTGCTTTTCTTAGAACTCGCACGGCCTCTTGAAAGGATCTGAGACCGTTCCCTTATGAAAAGCTGTGTGCAATGCCCTACATGGGAAGGGCCACTTATCTTCCTTCCCCTCATGGAGACTGAAGTCACCTCTCAGAACTCATGTGATGGGCCTCTTCTCCACTTTGCTTTCTCTTAGGGGATAGGGTCTTCTTGCTCTGACCCTTACACTAGAATTCCCCCCGTCCTTTCCATTCTAGAGACCAAATGCTGATAAACTGGAAGAGAACAACCCCAAACCGACTTGGAAGGGCCCTTTTTGGGTGCTGTTAGCCACTGAAACTGTGGTTTAGATGACTGAAGGAGGTCAGACACATTACACACACATAGGAAAGCTGCTGGCAACAGTGCCCAGGGAAGATAGATGGCTTTACCACAAGGAGACCCTTTAGAACTAAGATTCGGAAGGAACTGTTTCCAGCCCGTTTGTTACGGGGAAAGATCACAAGCCACGCAGTGCCATCCGCGGCTAAGACAGCCCCTGTGCTAACCCTTCAGTTTGCCATATGCCCGGTCTTACCCTGTGGAAGCTTGAAATATGGGAGGGTTTGACCACAAGACAAGGGTAGCAAAACGATGGGTTTAAGACAGACTATACAGGTGGGAACAGGGTGTGGGAAATGAATGTGTGGTTGAAGTAGATGAAACACCATCAGCATACTAGGTCACTTCTATGGCATGATAGGCTTGCATTCTTTGTTGATAACAACATTCATCTCTCTAGAGAATAATATTGCATAGTAATGTGACCATAGCCATCTATTCAGTCTCCTCTGGAGATGCTAAGAGTTACTTTTTAGACACTAGGTCTGTAGCATAGTGTATGGTTCTGGTCTAGAATCTAAGGGTTGCTAAGACTCTCCCAGCAAGGATTGCCACATCCTTATGCCCCACAGATACCACTAGCCCTGTTGGATCTGTAGGTCACATGGCCACAGACACCCAATATGTGTCTGGAACCACGATTTAGATTTGCTTTTCAAACTGATGGTTTTTGGGGGCAGCTCAGAACTGCAGAAGAAACGCATACTAGATCACCTTCAAAATCCAAATGCTTTCTTGGGGCAGTTTTGTTCCTGGAACAGGGATTTTACGTCTCCATGCCTGCTGATCCCTGATTGTGGCCATTAGTCTGTGCTCTAACTTTATTCTGTTTCTATGATAAAACACTGCGACCAAAAGGAACTTAGAAGAGGAGAAAAGGATTTATTTGGCTTACGCTTTCAGGTCACAGTCTATCATTGAGGGAAGTTGGGGCAGGAACTTGAAACAGAAACCATGGAGGAATGCTGCCTGCAGGCTCATACTCAGCTAGTTTTTCTGCACCGTCCAGACTACCTGCCGAGGGAGTAGTGCTGCCCACAGCGAGCTGGTCCTTCCAAAACTAATTAACAGTCATGATGATCTTCCATAGACATGCCCACAGGCGAACCTGATTGGGCAGTCCCTCAGTTGATACTCCCTTCTCATGTGACTTTAGGCTATGTCAAGTTGACCATGAACTCTAGTTAGGACCGTCTGGAAGACGCAAGGGCTGAGGAGGTTAGACAGTGTTGAAGAGTCCAAGCGTCATCTTGTGATGCTTGTTGGGGGATGGGGATCATGGTGTACTTTCCAGGCAAGGGGAGTCTGGTCTCCTCTGGCAAAGGTGACATGCGTCTTTGAGAAGGGAGACTTTTGGGGATTTGAGGGTTTTAGATTCTCAAGTTCATCTCCCTCAATGTTTCCATCTGAATCTCAAAGTCTTGCATGTTCCCTGTATCCTGGCTTCATGTAGATTATCTTCAGCGTTAAGTATGTTGTCTTCATGGTTGCCCTGGGACCCTTAGAATTCCATCCTGGATCTGATGTTCAGTGTAATCTTTCCTGAAGTGGCAGACAGTCAAGTCCTTCCTAGTATTTCTGAAGAAATGATCTGGCTTGCCAATTGGCTGAACTCTGCTATTTATTCCCTACCTTTAATGCTGTCATAAATCATCACCCTGGTCCGCAATCCTTCCAAGGAACATTGCCTCTACACTGGTTGAAGCCATGACACTGAATCTACTAATGCTTTGACCTCCCACTACCAGTTCTTTACTGTAATCAACTAGAGTGAAAATTTTGAAAAAAAAAAAAAAGACAAATCTAAAACACTCCAAGGGATTACCAGCCATGTTTCATCAGCAATGAAGTGTTTACAACTTAAAAAAAGATTTTTTTTTTCAGACAGGTTCTCCTTGTCATAGTCACTGTTCTACTGCTGTGAAGAGACACCATGACCATGGCAACTCTTATAAAAGAAAGCATTTAATGGGGACTTGTTTACAGTTTCAGAGGTTTAGTCCACTATCATCATGGCAGGGAACATGGCTGCATGCAGGCAGGTGCTGGAGCAGTAGCTGAGAGCTATATCCTGATCCACAGGCAGAGAGAGAGAGAGAGAGACAGAGACAGAGACAGAGACAGAGACAGAG
>CABHPH010140107.1:0-12767 GCA_902168325.1 Peromyscus nudipes
TTTGTGGTATTAGGAGTTAGGTGAATAGGGCTGCCTGAACTTGCTTCCTCTCGCTCCCTCTGCACAAGCTGGAAAAAACAAAAGGCAACTTTGGCCAGGTATGCTGGTGCACCCCTTTAATCTCGGGACTTGAGAGGCAGAGGCTGGTGAATACCTGAGTTTGAGACCAGCCTTGTCTACATAGTGAGTTCCAGGCCATTGTTACTGGGGTACCCCCTCCCCCATAAAGTCACGGAGATGAACCAATTCCAGAGATAGTTTCAGGGAACAGCGTCTGCGTCATTGCGTGTGAGCAGCTACTCTATGGTGGAAGCCTACGGACTGTGATTGGTTAGCAGCTACTCTATAGTGGAAACCTACGGACTGTGATTGGTTAGCATATTGCCTCAGATTGGATGGTGAGCATTCATAACACCAGGGTCTCTATGCAGAAGAAGCACATAAAAGGAGATGTGGAGAGTGCAGCTCCTCTGCAGGCCAGCTACTGGCTACTCCCGCTACTTCAGAGTTCAGTGTTCTGATTCCGGGCATTCTCATATTTGGAAGTGCCGTGTGCCAGGAAGGCTGGCTGCCAGCTCATGCCTGCATTTTCTCCTACACAGGCCAGTCAAGTCCTTTATTTTTTTTGGAGCTGAGGACCGAACCCAGGACCTTGCACTTGCTAGGCAAGCGCTCTACCACTGAGCTAAATCCCCAACCCCCAGTCAAGTCTTCAGAGTGAGACCTTGTTTAAAAAATATAAAGCAACATTAGAATCCTGGTTCTGAGGTCTGTTCCAGAAATACAGGAAGGGGCAAGACTTGGCCTTCTCTTTAGTTTCTAGGGACATTCAGCTACCCTCCTTTCTCCACTTGAGCTTGGGAGGAAGAGGTGGAACATGGGAAGTAGAAGCAGCAGATTGCCGAGCTCCCATTCTTTCATTGGCCAATGAAGTGGAATGTGTTTCTCTTTAGAAACCGGCTTGAAAAGGCAGCAGTATCCCCAATCAAAATCAAAATCCTACTAAAACATGAGCTTGCTACTGAATGAAGTGTCTCCTACCTTTGTGTTTCATTGCAAATGTGTAGAATTTCAGCTGTTTTCTGGATTAACAGGCTAGCCTGAGAATGTAGCCACATTATTCATTTGTGGATAATCCCCTGAGCACAGCTAAGACCACATATTTATCTTAGTGTTGACTTGACCTTGTCCATCCTTTTATTTATCAGTCTTCTTAAAACATTGAAGCCTGCTAATGTAGCTATATAAACTACAAGCCAACCTTCAGATTTGTGTGGGAAAGGGGGTGATCACTGAGATCTGCTTCCAGCTAAAACTAGAATAATTCCACTGGGCAGTGGTGGCGCACGCCTTTAATCCCAGCACTCGGGAGGCAGAGACAGGCGGATCTCTGTGAGTTCGAGGCCAGCCTGGACTACAGAGTGAGTTCCAGGAAAGGTGCAAAGCTACACAGAGAAACCCTGTCTTGAAAAAACCAAAAAACAAAACAAAACAAACAAAACAAACAAAAAACAAAACAAACAAACAAAAAACCCCTAGAATAATTCCAAAGGAAGCATGCATCGCTGACATTCAGGGGTCATGAGGTCTCAGTGTCTATTTGCCAGTTGTGCAAGTCAGGCTGCTGGGCTAGAGTCAAGAAGACCAGGATTACATAATGCTTATGGGAACTGAAGTTAGCATCATTGTGGTAGTTTGAATGTGATTGCCCCCATAATCTCATAGGGAGTGGCACTATTAGGAGGTGTGGCTTTGTTAGAGTGGGTGTGGCCTTGTTGGAGGAAGTGTGTCACTGTGGGGGTGGGCTTTGAGGTTTCCTATACTCAGGATACCACCCAGTGTCTCACTTGACTTCCTGTTGCCTGCACGATGCAGGACTCAGCTATTTCTCCAGCACCACTTCTGCCTCCATGCCTCCATGCTCCCTGCCATGATGACAATGGACTGACCCGCTGAAACTGTAAGTCAGCCACCTCAGTTAAATGTTTTCTTTATAAGAGTTGCCATGGTCATGATGTCTCTTCACAGCAATAGAAACCTAACCAGGACAGTCAGCAAAGTCAACTGTCAGCCTTTCAGATTCGTCTTGAGGGTGATCAGCCTGTAGTTGTGGCAGTGGAGCTGAGAGCGGGCTGGATGTGCCAATCACAAGATGTTAGTTGCAGGTCCACATCATCTCTGACTCTGACTCTCCTGTAGTCTGAAAGTTTCTCCGGTCCCACCAGCCCCCGCCCCCCAGTCCCATGGTCTGCTTATAAAATAATCACTCAGAAGCTTATATTAATTATAACTGCTTGGCCATTAGCTCAGGCTTATTACTGACTGGCTCTTACACTTAAATTAACCTCTAATTCTTATTTATGTTTAGTCACTTGGCTTGGTACCTTTTCTCAGTTCTGCCTTGTCATCTTACTTCCTCTGTGTCTGGCTGGCGACTCCTGACTCAGCCCTTCCTCGTTCCAGAATTCTCCTAGTCTGCTCACCCCGCTTATACTTCCTGCCTGGCTACTGGCCAATCAGTGTTTTATTAAACCAGTGTACAAGAGCATTATCCCACAGCACTCTCCTTCCTAGGATCTCTAGGTTTCCTGAGAGACTAGCCCAGCCCACAAAAGCTGCTTGCTCTTATGGTTGTTTTGTTTTGTATTTTGTTTTATTTGTGTGTGTGTGTGTGTGTGTGTGTGTGTGTGTGTATGTGTGTGTTTGCCTGCAGAAGTCAGAAGAGGGCATGAGATCCTCTGGAACTTGAGTTATGGGCAATTGTGGGCTGCCTCCAATGGGTAGTAGGAACTGAACTTGGATCCTCCTCCTCTGGAAGAGCAGTATGAGCTCTCAACCGCTGAGCCCTTCGCAGTTGTCCAGCAGGGTTTATAGCACAGAAGGGGAAATAGAGCTTCAGTTACTCTCTGAGGCTTCTCTGGCCCTGTCTAGTCTTAGCTGGAATGGAGACTTCCTGACTGTGTCATCACAGTGGCCTGGACCCAGCCAGCACCTTAGAGCACACTACATTCAGAAACTCGTGTCTAGACCTCTCTTTAGGTTCTACAATACTTGAGAAGTTTGAGATGGACATAATACCATGAGCCTCTAATCCCACCACTCCGGAGGTAGGGGCAGGAGGATAGAGTTCAAAGTCACCCTGGGCTATGCAGTGAGACCCTTCATTTAAGACAGAGAAAAAGGAATTCAACTAATGCCATGAACAGCTACAAACCTGGGCCTCAGAATTGTTCCCAGGGAGCACATACAGCTGTGAAGCACAGGTTAGGAAGGTGTGGACAGCTGTGCAGTTTTCCACCCTCAAGAACAGTCCTGGAGCTGCTCTGACAGCCCAGGAGCCTCTGCAGACCAATGCCAATTTTAAATGCTTTACTTCCCCACATATAAACAATACATCCCAGGTTGAAAACAACTCTTGCATTTCCTTTCCTTCCTAGAAGTCTCTAAGAGAGAGATTTGGGCTGGAGGCCTGCTGGGGCAAGTCTTTTAAACTTCATATTACTGCAAATTTCAAATATAGGTAAGAGCAGAGAAAAAGGGATACCAAACCCCTCCGTGCTATTATCCGTGGTGTGTGCCTGTTATGTGAGTCAAGTTAACCTCAAACTGGCTATGTAGACAAGATTGATCTTGAACCTCTGGTCCTCTTCGCCTCCATTTTCTGAGTTCTGGGATTACAGATATGCAACACCACGCCCAGTTTACTGTAGAAATATCGGAGGGGGGGGGTGTATCTGCTGTTGGTGTATTTGAATGTGTGTCAGCACAGCAAATAAAATGGAGAATGATTAAGGAAGACAATAGTGGGAACCTTTGGCGTCCACACATTCCTGCAAAGTCTTTCTGAACTCTGAGCTTGCCAATTTGGCTAGTTTTCCCCAGGCATCCTGTCTGGCCACCTTCCAGGCAGGGATTACACACGTGCATGCCTTTGCCAGGGAGGGGGTATTTTACATATAAAACATTTCCAAGAGAATCCTCTCTGGAAGGCAGTCCTGTATCACACTTCTGTGAATGTGAACTATCTTGTACTTGCTTCTGATAGTCAGTGACCACACTTTCTTTATTGATGCTGTTTCTTATTACCTCACTCTAGAATGGTTTCTTTTCAGATGGTGCCAAGTAACACAATAGTAACAGAACTTAGCTATTTCTTGTAGCCCTGGCTGGACTGGAACTCCGAGTGTAGACCAGAATGGCCTTGAACTAACAGAGAGATCTCCCCGCCTCTGCCTGGAGGTAGGAGCTGAAATACAAAGGCCATGGAGTGGTTCTGCTTACTGGCTTGTTCTCCATGGCTTGCTCAGCCTGCTTTCTTATAGAACCCAGGCCTATCAGCCCAGGAATGGAAATAAACGCAATGGGCTGGGCCCTCCCACGGCAATCACTGATTAAGTAAATGCTCTACAGGCTTGTTTGCAGCCCAGCCTTATGGAGACATTTTCTTATTTGAGGTTTCCTCCTCTCAGATGACTGTAGGTTGTGTCAAGTTGACATAATCTAGCCAGCACACTCCCCTTCCCCTGGAGCATTGTTGATGGCACTGAGGTTCTCTGCCCTCCACAAGTGCATTTGTGGCAAACACACCCACACTTACACACATAAATGTATATATGAATACGCATACACACATCTTACACACACACACAAAACCTTCAGGGTCATCTTCAGCTACAGAGCAAGTTTGAGGCCAGCATGGGATACATGAGACCCTATCTCTAAAAACTCTTAAGTAAATTAAATAGTAGTAATGGTATGAGTGAGGGTAAACTCAGAGTGGTGTCGCATAGTCAGATTTTTCTTTGGGCCTCCAGCTCACAAATAACAACACAGAGACTTATTAATTATGAAAGCTTGGCCTTAGCCTAGGCTTGTTTTTAACTAGCTCCTATAACTTAAATTAGCCTGTGGTGATATTGTGTCCCCCAATACATTGTGCACCTTAATAAACTTATCTGGGGTCAGAGAACAGAACAGCCGCTAGATATAGAGGCCAGAAAATGGTGGGACACACACACACCTTTAGTCCTAGCATTCTGGAGGCAGAGATCCATCCGGATCTCTGTGAGTTCAAAGCCACACTGGAAACAGCCAGGCCTTTAATCCCAGGAAGTGATGGCAGGAAGCAGAAAGGTATATAAGGCGTGAGGACCAGGAACTAGAGCTGGTTAAGCTTTTAGGCTTTTAGCAGCAGTTCAGCTCAGATTCATTCGGATAAGGACTCAGAGGCTTCCAGTTTGAGGAAACAGGATCAGCTGAGGGATTGGCGAGGTGAGGTAAGATGTGGCTTGTTCTGTTTCTCTAATCTTTCAGCATTCACCCCAGTACCTGGCCCCAGGTTTGTTTTTACTAATAAGGCCTTTTAAGATTCGTGTTACATTAGCCCATTTCTGTTCATCTACATTCTGTCACGTACTGCCCATCCTGCCTCCTCCCTGTCTCCTTGCATCTTGCTCACATGCCCAGGTTACTTCCTCTTACTTCCTCTCTCTGCCTGGAAGTCCCACCTATATCTCCTGCCTAGCTATTGGTCGTTTAGCTTTTTATTACACCAATCACAGCAATACACCTTCACACAGTGTACAAGTATCCCACAGCAGTGGCGCATGCCAGCACATGGAGGCGGAGGCAGCAGGATCTGTGTAAGTTCAAGGCCAGCCTGGCCCATGTTCCGAATTCCAGGTCAGCTAGGACTGCATAGAGAGACCCTGTCTCAACAAACAAAACAAAACAATTGACTAGGTATAGAAAAATAAGCACCACTGAGAATGCAAGTTGCTGCTTTTGTGGAGAACAAGATTTTTCTTCTTTTTCCTTTTTTTGGTTTTTGAGACAGGGTTTCTCTGTGTAACCCCTGGCTGTCCTGGTACTCAGTCTGTAGATCTGACTGGCCTTGAATTCAGAGAGCCATCTGCCTCTGCCTCCAAGTACTATAATAAAGTACAATAAAGGCATGCACCATCACCACCTAGCTAATTTTACATATTTCTTAACTCAAAAATTCTACAAATTAAACTAAAAGAATAGTCATGTATTCAGTTGTGCTAGTATATTATGCAAAGTCATACCTACCATAATATTCATCATTGGCTAATGTGCAGTGGGATCCATCTATATAAGGAAATGCTTATATAGATATATATGAAATCCCAGAAGAAAGGATCACAAAGATCTGTATCTTTTTCTTAGACAGTTGTCTTGTATACATTAGAAGACATTTCTATACATTCCTTTCCTTTTCTTTCTTTTTTTTTTTTTTTTTTCAAGACAGAATAAGTTCTCTGTGTAGCCTTGGCTGGCCTTGAACTCTGCCTCTTGAGGGCTGGGATTAAAGAGATACACTATTGTCTCCTCCTCCTCCTCCTCCTCCTCCTCCTCCTTCTTTTTTAAGTGCATTGGTGTTTTGCCTGCGTGTATGTCTGTGTGAAGGTGCCAGATCCCCTGGAACTGGAGTTACAGACAGTTGTGAGCTGCCATGTGGGTGCTGGGAATTGAACCTGGGTCCTCTGGAAGAGCAGCCAGTGCTCTTAACCGCTGAGCCATCTCTCCAGCCCCGAGATGCACTACTTTCAAAATAGCTGCTTAATAAAATTATAAGCACATAAAATATAAAATATGAGAGGAGGATGGCAAATTTAAACCCAACTTGGATTAAGTAGGAAAGAAAAACAGAGACTGGAGAGATGTCTCAGCAGTTAAGAGCACTGTCTGCTCTTCCAGAGGACTTGGGTTCAATTCCCAGCACCCACATGGCAGCTCACAACTGTCTGTAACTCCAGTTCCAGGGGATCCAGCACCCTCACACAGACACAGCAGCAATGCCCAGAAAATAAAATAAAATAAATAACTAAAAAGAAAGGAAAGAAAAGCAAATGCAAAGAATGAAATAGTCAGTAGACACTGTTTTATTCAGAGATGTCACAGCCCCTACCAAAGAACTTTGTCGGGAGAAATGGCTGTGGGACATACTTGCTGTTACAAAGTACCTTCTTCCTATGGAACAAGGTGGTAGTATGATTGTCTTCGAGAGTGTTCTGGCACGGTCACTAGCTTTGTGGGCCAAACCACTCTTCACCAGCCAATGCCAAGGTCAGCCATGAGGTGGAAAGAAGAGAATAGGATTGCTAAGTGAAAATTCATACCTCAGCCTTTCTTTGCCCCCTCTACCCCCTGCCCTCAGATACTTCCTTTTTTTTTCATTTTTTTTTTCCCAGAGCTGAGGACCGAACCCAGGGCGTTGCGCTTGCTAGGCAAGTGCTCTACCACTGAGCTAAGTCCCCAACCCCGGATACTTCCTTTAGACTCAGCACTGGGCAAGATGATCCTAGGATACCTTCATTTCTCCTCCTGCCCTGTCTCTCCTCTTCTTCACTTCCCAGGACCCCTCAGCAGGTGAAGGTGGGGTTCTCATCCATGGTGAGGGCCCTATGCCTGTGCGCCTCCACCTGGTCCCCTCTCTAGATTCTGGGAGCCCCACCTCACCCTCAGGACTCAGTCTCACTGGGCATTTGGCCCCTTAAAATGTATTTGTTCTTCTTGAATGGAAAAGATTTTCATCAAATGCTATTTCTTTAAATTACAATACGGTGTCTCAGCAGTCTGTCCCTGTGGGTGTTCACTTGAGTTCTGGAAATAGAGCTAGGGTTTCTGAATAAATAATGAAACATGTGTTCAAAGTCTGTAACTCTTCCTTCTTCTTAACCACATCCTAGATAACCCGCCAATAGTGAGTGTCATTTGTGTGAATAGATTCTCTAGCTCTCGTTTTCAAGGTTCCCCCCACCCGCTTCTAGCTGTCTGGATGATTAATATGACTAGGATAGTACTGTTGACCCATTTAAATCCTGTCAGACAACACCGTTGCTCATCTACATGATGACATGCGCAGTCCACATTGCATCTTCAGTGTGGGAACTAGTGAACTATGAAGTAATGCTTTAAGTCATTAGATCAGGAAACAACAATATAAGACATTGGGAATGATTAGAGCATCAAACGCTGGTATTCAAACGGTAATAGTTCGCGAATAGCAATTACTAACCAAAACTAATAGCGTTCCTTCTCTAGTCATTCACAAGAGAAAGTGAAGAGGTGGTTGCATGCAACAGTGTGAGTTTAAGAAAAGGCTGTCAAAGCGTGTTTTAATATTACTTGACTATTATGGGATTTATTGCAAATAGTTGAGGGTTTTCAGTTGCTAATCAGTGATTATGGAAATAACGCTTCTGAAATTTTTGAAAAAAAATTGGCTGACATTTTTATCATAGTTTTATTAAACTGGTATTTGAATAATTTTAAAGACAACTAATTTACTGTGGAAACTATTTAGATGAATGATCTGATAACAAAGATCAGCTTTGACAGCCCTTGAAACATTTACATTTTGTAAGGGCATCCTTTGCACAGTGTTTTAAGTAAATGCAAAATTTAAAGGCACCAAATTTAGGCTATCAGGTTTCCATGGTTACACTTTTCCAAGTTATTTTGTGTGTTGTGTAAATAGGTCTGTGAGTCACTGATAATTATTTGTTGTTTTGTTTGTTCTGTTGGTAATTCTGTGTTTAGCTGAACTTAATACAGTTCACACAGCGTGCTTTGGTTTATGTATATTTTAGTGTTCATGATTGACAGTGATTGAGCATTTCTTATGGAGTGCTTGCCTTTTTTGTCATAAATGATGTATGTTGCTAGTCCTTGAAATGTAAATAAGTTCTTCCTGTATCACTGTTTAATAAACAGGAATTTTTATGCAAAGAAGACTTCTTGGTACATTTTAAACAATAGGGCTGGAGACATCTAGGTGTTTTTGTTAAGCAGACTGTACACCAATACAAAAATATTTGAATTCTAACAGACTAGGTTACCAAGGGCAACATAAAGGCTTATGGCTAAGCACTACCTTGACTGGATACAGTTTAGTCATGGGCTAAAAAGAGCAGTGTTCTAGACTGGGGTGTTGCGCAGGGTGGAGCGCAAGGTTCAATCCTCAGCATAAGAAAGAAAGAAATTTTAATTAAACAAATACAAATTTGAAATAGCATTCTGAAGTAAGTGTTAAAACTGCGATAGTGACCTTTCCAGGGAACTGTTCTCCGCAGGTGGGAGATTTCCATAGCAGAAACTCTCTTCTCCCACCCTGTGCACAACGTAAGAGTGGTTCTGTATACTATGTTTAGAAGGATCTGAAACTTGAAAAGAGGGAGGATCTTTTCCACTTTTACATGGAAGAAGAGATTTTCCATAGACTCTGTCATGAACTACCAAGCTACCTAGGATCCCCCAGAAAAACATCAACGGTAGACTGCACAACTCATCCTTGTGAATTCAAGTCTTCTCTCAGTATAGTCATGCTGCCTTGGGGTCTTGGTACATCTGCAGTCAGGTTTGGCGGCCAAGGTGGCCCCTTGATGACATCAGGAGAGGCTGGGTGCTTTGGGCTCTTGCTTTAAGCAGCGGCTCTGGGGCCCCATCTAGGAGCTCAGAGTTCTTTGTGAATCACTTGCTCTTCCCAAAACGCGTTTTCAAATTGAGGGTTTATCCTACACTTCTTTCTATCTGTCATCACAGTTACCATAGCAACCTGCTGAGGAAGATTCACTCCGATTAAAGGAGGAAACTCAGGGGTTAGGGAATTTAGCCTGTCCAAGTAAACCAATGAGTACTCAGAGAAAAAGAGTCAGTTTTAAACAAGAATCCAAAGCTAGTGCTCACTTCAGCTGCAAGCATAGTGAAATTGGAACGAACAGAGGTTAGTATGGCCACTGCACAAGGGTGACACAAAAATTTGTGAGGTGTTCCACAAAAAGAGAAAGAACTCCTATAGAATTAGAAAGACACTTATTTTAGAAGACCATCCAGGACACATCCATAAAATACCTTAATGTCTACATTATTTCCCTCTTTTGAGCCACAAATCACACTTTATACTGGGTATTTGGGAGGTGGCTTTCCTTTTGTGACATTCTGGCAGAATTAAACCTCAAAAAGTATTCAATACACATAATATTATTTTTCAAATTTTTTTTGAGCTGAGGACCAAACCCAGGGCCTTGCGCTTGCTAGGCAAGTGCTCTACCACTGAGCTAAATCCCCAACCCCTATTTTTCAAATATTTTATACATCAGATACTTCATGACTATGGGGATAATGAAAACATTAATCTCCAAAAAGACATGATGAATTTATCATTCCATTAAATGTGAGCAGTGTCTCCAATATCTCCAACTGAGGTTCTCAAGTGATGTGTTTTCAGATGTGAGAAGCAGCCAGCCATATACAGATAAGAAGTACACTTTCTTTTTTAAAGATTTATTTATTTATTATGTATACAGCATGTATGACTGCAGGCCAGAAGAAGGCACCAGATCTCATTACAGATGGTTGTGAGCCACCATGTGGTTGCTGGGAATTGAACTCAGGACCTCTGGAAGAGCAGTCAGTGCTCTTAACCTCTGAGCCATTTCTCCAGCCCAGGAGTACACTTTTATTGGTAGCAATATTGTTGGTGGTTTTAATTTTTAATCTGTGAAACAAAAACAACATTGTTAAGCATCTTTTAAAAGAAGAAGAAGGGCCAGGTGGTGGTGGCGCACACCTTTAATCTCAACACTCTGGAGGCAGAGGCAGGTGGATCTCTGTGAGTTTAGGGCTGCCTGGTCTACAGAGCAGATTCCAGGAAAGCCAGGGCCACACAAAGAAACCCTGTCTTGGGGAGGGAAGGAAGAAGAATTAGAATTAGGAGGAGGAGGAGGAGGAGCATTACAGGTGGCGGGGGCGGCAGCTCTAGTTTGGAATTGAATTTTTGATATTAGTGCCTAAAACTGTCAAGTGCTTCTTTATTTAAATGGTCAACTGAGTCTACCCAGTTGAATTAAAGATAAAAACTATCTGTGGTGTCTTAGGGTTTCAATTGCTGTGAAGAGACACCGTAACCACAGCAACTTTTATAAAGGAAAACATTTAATTGGGTGACTTACAGTTTCAGAGGTTTAGTCCATTATCATCATGGTGGGACATGTCAGCATGCAGGCAGACCTGGTGCTGGAGTTAATACCTCTTGGTCGGCAGGCAACAGGAAGTGAACTGAACTAGGCATGGCTTGAGCATAGGAGACATCAAAGTCCACCCCCACAGAGACACACTTTCTCCAACAAGGCCACACCCACCTCGATGAAGCCACACCTCCCAATAATACGACTCTGAGTTTATGGGGGCCAATTACACTCAAACTACCACATGTGGCAACATAGCTACACCAAATTCAAAGCCATCTTGAGAAAAAGTGCGTATTTTTTCTTGTACTAAAAATACTTCTGTATGGTTTCTCTTTATTTTTCTTGTTGAAACTAACTCCTTGATGAGTGAACTTGGCTTCTGTTGTCGTGAGCCTGTGTAATCTCAGCTGTGGAAGCTGAAGATGCATTGTTTTCCTCAGGCTTTGGCTTTTCCATTTGGGGTTGTGATTATCGACATCCCTTTCCCTCCATCCCTACTGCCATGGGATGCTGTAGAGACAGTTCCCAAGACTGTCAGAGATTTCCATTTCAGTGTTTCCTTTCATTTGGCGTTATACAGTGGAGACATCATCAAACATGGTTAAGATGGAGACTGGGGGGATTTTTTTTGTATGTGTGTTGATATTGTTACTGTAGTTTTAATCAAAGGTCCAAACTGTTTTAGAACAATTATTTGATTGTGCAACAAAATCTTTACATAGTGTATCAGGAAGGAAGGAAGGAAAGAAGAAAGAAAGGAGGGGATCTAAAGGTGGAATGCAGTTGACATTGTTATAAAATGAAAACTAAAATGATGCTCTCTTCAAATGCCTTAATACAATTTAAAATATTCTTACCAAAGCTGTACTTTTGAACATAGACTGTGTCCCCACATCTTCCGTTATTAGGTATTTTGTTCCAAAATGACTAGCACTTTAAATAGTATTTTGCGTGACAGCTATATTTATGAAGTTTTTTTTTTTTTTAAATTAAAGGACTTTCTTACTATCTCATTTAAAAAAACAAAACAACAACAACAAAACTCATGATGCTTTTCTATGGCCATTCTCTAAAATCGAATTCCATGTGTGATTTCTGTGAAGTTTCCCTCTCTGGTTCCTATTTGTATGCTTTAGTGTAAAGTTGTTCTATCTCTGTCTTGCTTAGTTGAGGTGTGCGAGGTAACCAGAATGTTCCTCTGGACTTTGGAGAGTTGAAAGTTACCAGATGTTCTTGCTAGCTCAGCAGTGTGCGCTCCCTGGGTCCCAGGCCTGGGTGAAATTCCTTCCTGCTGTTTTGACAGGGTACTTGGTTTGGTTTCTTTTTCTCTTGTGCTTTTACTCTGGTCAGAGCTCTTTTCTTTTTCTTTTTTAATCTGTATTTAAATGATACTACGGCATCCAGAAAATCTGGCAAAGAAAATGATATTTTGATGACATTTTTCACAGGGCTCAACTGGAATGAATTATTACATTTTAACAAGGCTCTAATAAACAGCTCCTTTATTTCTCCCTAGAAGGGCACAGTATTTCTTTGTCCAACAAGTTGCCTGAGTGTATGTATTGTCAAACTTCGAAAAAGCTCCTTTTCTCTAGACTTCAGCTGAGAGACAATGGCTTTGCTCAGTGAGTGCTGTTTCCGTGTGACTCAGTGTTTTCTGATCTGTCGTCTGTATAAGATGAACTTAGATTTTAACTTGAAGTAAATATTTTTTATCTTAAGTGGAAGACATTTCATACAATAGTCATATTTCCCTGTAGAAGTGAATCATTT